>CDMY01000718.1:154702-204834 GCA_001179505.1 Vitrella brassicaformis | reverse complement strand
AAGCCATTCAGCCAGAAATCGGTGATGCTGACACACCACAATGTGACGATGAGCTGTCTGAACCGCTTCCCGCCGGTTGTCTGTGTGCCGTGATGCAGGCATCCAACAAATCTGCCGGCACTACATGCTGCCAGGAACACAACAGAGGGCCCATCCATGACCTCAATGCAGCTTGGAAGCGTCTCGGATCAAACAGTGAGTGTTGAGGACGGTGGGCCCAGTCTGGTTACGAACCACATCCCGTATTGATTGATGCCCCTCTTTGTCTGTCAGACGTGGAAATCCTTCGTCTATGGGTGTCGGGAGAGGAAACGGTGCAGCGGGTCAGGAACTTCGCCGCCGAGTGGCCTGACGACATCATCGCAGAGGAGTTGATCGTGCAGGGCGACCCACCGATGGCCGACGGCCGCTACATCATCATCATCTACGTGCCAGACAGAAGTAGACCCACACAGAAGCAGACCGACGAGCACTCTCTATCTCTGTGTGTGGGTGCGTGTGTGTGTGTCTAGTGCCCTGTCGAGCCTTCCTGCAGTGGCTCAGCCAGGAGATTCAGCATCAAGTGGACCGCCCGAGTGCGTCCTATAGGGAGGCCGGCATCATGCATGAGGCATCTGGAAGCGTCGACAGCTCGGCGTCGAGTCTATTCACGCAGCAACAAGGCATGGAGGGTAAGTGTAGGAAAGAACACAAGACCCACCCCATTTCATTCTTGTCCGTCTCCTGTATGTCAGTGGATGCGACCACCGCATTCCATCCCCAGATGACAGGTCACAGCTGTCAGCACGAGAGTCGCCCCCGAGCGACCTGTCGACAGAGAAGGGATGGCGGGCCTGAAGCAGTGTGTGTGTGCTGCATTGGTCTCTGCTTTAGGTTTCGGTCTACCCAATGGTCACGGCGGGCAGCCACTGCAGCACAACACAAAGATTCCCACAGGTGACTCATTCGACATACCTCTGCTCATGAAGCCATCTCATGAACGGCTCTGTGTGCCTATCGTCTTCCAGGTGATGCCTGTCAAAAGTGGCCATGTCCGTATGCGCATTGCGGCATGAAGGGTAGGTGAAGGAAGTGAAGGTGTGCACCCACTTGGCTCTCCTGACTCTTCTGCGCGTCAGTGGCCAACGAATTGCATCCACAGATGACACATGCATCGTTATCATACGCAGCAGGTCAGACACCATCGCACTGCTGCCCATGCTCTGTCTGTCTGTCTGTCTGCTCGTCTTCGGTGCAGGGCAGCAACGCTATGTGGGGAGTTCACTCGATGGGCCTCCTCCCCCAGACGCTGTGGACCATGAGAAGGCCCTCTTCGGTGATGGGGATGGATCCAATTGCAGCGACAACTCAGCTGCGATGAATGGCTTGACCGGACAGGTACACCGAATAGAGAATTTGACAACATGGGAACGAACATATCAATGTTTTCTGCATGTCTTCCACGTGCATGTATCAGAATCGAGAAGCGCCGACTGCTCCCTCGGATGGCGGGTGGATCAACGGTGGCCCGCCATCCAACTACTCCGTCAATCATGAGGCCTCGCCATACACTCAGCCATACAACATCAACAGTAGGTGATGCGCTGTGCTTTGTGTTGCATACATGCCCTCCTGTCCCTGTGTCTGTCTGCAGAGGTCGTTGCCGAGACTCTCGCAGGCTCCTGGCAGAAGGCCACAGAGAAGCCGACCATCATGTACAAGGCGTCGGACGGCACATGGGCGGAGTACAATCAGCGCGCACACACCAAGCTGCCCCGCCACACGCCCGTCTGTCTTCGACTCAAGGGCCTTCCCCCCTGGCCAGCAGACACCGCGATCTTCATCACGCCCACACGCAGAGACGACATTATGACAGACCAGCAGAAGGCCGACGGGGGGAATCGACAGCGCCAGTTCCAGTACGACCAGATCGTATTCGCGAAGATCGGCCAACTCAGCGAGGACGAGAGCCATCCGGAGGTGCATGGGTGGTGGGGAGGGCAACAGTTCGCCTTCCGCTATGCGCCCGACACGGCCCTCGGATCGGCGAGGCTTCGCAAGACGGTCAACCACTGTGCGTGCGGCATGTTCAATATGAAGCAGGACCACCACGAGAAGAACCACCACCATCCACAGAAGAAGGCCGAGGCCGAGAAAAGACGCATTGACGGAAAGGTGAGGGGATCGGGCAATGAGTGGATATGCATTTGTGTCATGTGTGTGATGTCTTCCAGGCAATGAGTGTGGGCGGAGGAGTGTGCGATGTCATGTGGGCGGAGAAGACTCCCAAACACGACACTCAGGTCGGCTGCAATCTGGAGGGACCAGGGCGTTGCTGCATTGTCTTCTCTTGGTGCGTATCACTCATTCATGCATGCAGGCACCCACCCTCGATCCTACGACAACCAGCCAGACACGTACGAGCATCGAATGTGCAGGCCGCATGCATTCATCTGAAACCTGTGTTGTGTCACCTTTCAGCACCGCCGTCTGAGACAACCTCCATTGTGGAATCGGCCAGCAACTCCGCCACCAATGCGGTCGACGTGCCCGCCAACATATCGACGCCCCCACGATTCGTCCGACAACCGCCTGACGGTTCTCAAGGAGTCGACACCATGCCATCCTCCCCTGCATCTGGTCCAGCTGCCCACCACACGATTCTTGGTACTGTTAGGAAGCAGCTGGTGCCCAAGTGTCCCTGCAAACCACCGTCTCCTGTCCCTTTGATCAGGTTCTGAACTGGCAGAATGGTCCAAGGCGCTGGTGGCATCTGACCAAAGCAACAACAAAGGGATGGTCGTGTGCCATGACCCCATCAGTGGGGCTGTGGCTATCGGGTTGACGGCGGAACTGGGAGGCGTGTGGACGCAATTCGTTGTTCAAGGTTCTGGCCCTGGCCCGGTGATGAAAGCGATTGCTGCAGCGAGGCAACACCGGGATAGCTACATTTCGGTTGCGGCTTCCGGTGAAGAAAGAATTAGTCACTGAGTGTCTCTCATGCAATGTGCATCACTGTGTTCAGGTCTTGCTGAGCTACATGCAAGCACTGCCGGTGAGGCTGCGGCAAATACTGCGACACCGGGACACCTCAAACTCACGGTGGGCGTGACAGGCAGACAGACAGACGACAGACAAGGAGGGAGTGAGGGAGGGAGGGCGGCTCAATGACATATCGCTGTACACATACATCTGGTCAGGGTGAGGCGCTTGAGGCGCTGCGCTCGCCATCTCGCCAGGTGCACATTCAGCCAGAGTCCCTCCCGCCAACCAAGCAGTCAACGACACCAACATCTCAACACTCTTCACAGGTACTATCTACTAGTAGACATCCTTCTACCTGTTTGTTTGACCACCGCAGTCTCGTTCATGTGTGTATTCAGACTGGAAGGGCAGGAGAGGTCTCTATTGCCGAGCGGCTGCAGCTGGTGGACGAGTTCAATCGGGGCACGGACAGCGGAGATCCCATTTCGATGACTCAATTCGCGCACGACAAGGGAATTCTCCCGAGCACGTTCCAAAGGTGGCACTCCGGTATCCTCCGGCAGCGGCGAGAGGGCAAGACGGTGGTCGACCCGGCCAAGAAGCGCAACAGACCGCCCAAGCACCACAAGATCGAGGACGAGATGCGGCAGTGGATGGCTGCCCACGATGACCCAGAGAGCGTCCGCCCAACGGACATCAGGACCAAGGCGCTGGAGATCGCCATGCGGCTGCGCATCACTGGCTTCTCGGCGAGCGACACATGGGTCCGGAACTTCAAGAAACGATGCCAGCAGGTGGGACAGCCAGGGATCGATGAGTCAGTCATACAGATCCCCGGCTCATCGATCCCTCATTGTCTGCGTGCACTCTGTGTCTTCAGAATTGTCCTTGGCCATCTGATGGTGATGATCCATCGCCTGGTGACCGTGCGGACGGGATGCAGGTAGGAAGGACGATGTCAGAAGGGAGCACCGCCCTTGTTGCTCACTTCTCTTCGCCTGAGCAGACTCCTGCGCGAGCGCCACCAACTGCAGCAGACGTCCGGGGCTGTGCTGCCGATGGCTGCATGAAGATGCAGGTACCCGACATTGATCCATTCAGTATTACTCTCTTGTCTCAGCAGCCGCTCTTTCAGTGTTTGCCGTCTTCAGAGTCTCCTGCCGCTGCTGAAACTAAGCTCATCGACGGCCACATGGCTGACGGGTCAGCTGCAATGCGAGAACCAGATGGATTCATCCGACCGATCGTCGACGTCAGTCGACAGGTAGCTCGAATTTAGAAGAATGCCGCTGAGGGATCCTATGCTGCTCTGTTGGTTGCAGACCACCACACCGCCGGCAGACGACGACCACTGCTTCGGCCCGCCGCTCGACCAGCAATCGCAGCCGTCAGAACCAAACACCATTAGCGTAAGCCATGAGAGCTCATCTATGTCATGGCGAGAAGCCCACTTGAGGTATCCTTCCTGTCGTTTAGATGGTGCCGTCAGAGAGCCGACTGACCAACGAGAGGCCCCCAAACAAGATCCACCGGACGTCCGTACGCAGCCACCGGAATGGCCCGCCGTCTGTGGTGAGCAAACTGCAATGAGACGGACAGACGGGCAGACGGGCTCACAGCGTCCAGTGCGGTGTGGTGTGTGCAGGTGTTGTCTCGTTCGTCGGTCAAGTCGGCAGTCACCATCACTGCCGACGATCGCTTCAGTGACATAGGCCTCACTGACATAGCAGAGGTCAGACTGACGCGACGTAGACAACAGGGCGGCCATTCGCTTCTTGTATATCTCCGCTGTATACCTTCATCAGGATGGTGATGGCATCGTCAGTGTGTCTGACGGTGTGCCGGATGGCATCACGGCTCTCTCAAGTCGCAGCACGACAGACGGGGACGACCAATCACTAGACCCTCAAGTGAGAATGCCATGGGATGGTTGCATCACATCAATTGCCTTCACCTCTCTGTGTATGTAGGTTGTCGTTGGCAGCAGTTTGAGTGAGAATGAGTGTGCGGCCCTCCACTCCGTCTTGGAGCTCGGCATGTTGGACGAATGTGAATTCACTCTGCTCTACAGGTGCGACACACATCACAGACAGAGTCAGGTCCCTTCCATTTTCCGCGTGCTCATAGGGCCTCTCGTGATGGGCCGTCGTATGCCGATTTGCTCCGGTGTGCGGGCGACTTGAGTGGCCTGGTTTTCGTCATGCGGCTTGAGGACGCCGTCTTTGGAGCATACGTCAGCGGTGGCCTGCAACTGCCCGACGACCCAACTGCCGTCAATGAGTACCCGTGTGATGTGTGGCATTTTTCGCTCTGTGGCCACTTCGATGCCCCGGCCAAGGTCGAGGTGCCTGCAACCGAGCGGCGGATGTATGTGGCTGGGAGGGAGGGTGCTGTCGACGGGGGACCGGAGGTGGCGAAACTAGCCATCGGTTTTTGCGAGGGTCTCTGGTTGGGCTGGGCTGATCGCGACAGCGGCCCTGCTGAGGACATGTACAGCTGCAGTCAGTTCATCCACAGCGATGATGTGCCTGAAGGCTATGTGGGGGTTAGGGGTAAGGATGGCAGTGCTCTGTTTGGGGGCAGTGAGTACTTCATGGCTGATGAAGTGGAGGTGCTTCGTGTGGACGGCCGGACACTGCTCTCACTTAAGGTCATACACACATCAGCGAGAGAGAGCGGCATCGATGTTCTGCTGTTCCATTGCAGGTCATCGACGGTGCAACTTTTGATCCGCTCCAATCGGCGGCACTCTATCGGTTCCTCGGACCGACAAATGGAAACAAACTGAGTCTCATCTACAGGTGCACTTGTCATTGACCTGCCTGTATGCCTGATTCTCTCTATCCCCATTACTCTCTCACTCTCTCTCTCCCGTCTTTCTATGTGCAGGGCGACACGTGATGGGCCGTCGTACGCTGATCTCCTGCGGTCGGTCGGCGATGCGAGTGGCCTGGTGTTCGTCATCCACAACGGCCAGTACGTCTTCGGCGCATACGTCAGCGGTGGCCTGCAGCTGCCCGACGACCAGAGAGGCAACAACAGATACTCCTGTGATGTCTGGCATTTCTCTCTGAGCGGTCACTTCGCCAAGGGACCGACCAAGGTGGAGGGCGGGAAACGGGCAGTGTGGGTGGCCGGGCGGGAGGGGACAGTGAGCGGAGGGAAGCTGGTGATCGCTTTGCGGCTGTGGCTGGGCTATAAGGGTGGCGCCCCCGATGATATGCGCAGCTGCCGCCACTTCACCTTCAGCGATGATGTGCCTGCGGGCTATGTGGGGGTGAGGGATGAGTATGGCGATGCTCTGTTCGGGGGCAGTGAGTACTTCATGGCCGATGAAGTGGAGGTGCTCACTGTGGTGTGAGTGTCAGAAGAGGCTTGATTTGGTTTCTCAAGATGGCTGACTGTATCCAGAGGCCTGTGTGAGGCCTCTCCGTGTCTGATATGAGCATGTGATCGGTGCGATGAAATATAGCAGACAGACAAACCATCACATAGTCGAATGGCATTTTATCGATGCTCTACAGACATAACAGCGCGTCCACATGCATACCTCTGTATTCGTGCTGTCGGACTTTGCCGGCAACACAAATAAAGGCCCACTCTCATCAAGTCCCGTGTGGTGCATGACACACAGAGTCTTCCCTTATTTGTGTCACACAAAACATAACCACTCACACAGAGGGAAGCGGATGTGTGTGTGCGGTGACACCCCTTCAGTCCAGCAACAAATTGACAAATAGACCGTCAGTCAGACAAATAGATACCCGCCGGTCAGACAGAGAGAGGTCAAGGGCGCGCTGCAAAGGAAACTCACTCTGTCTACAAAATAACACAACACACAGCAGAGACATTGAGATCACGTTGTCTTGGTTAGTGTGATGTTGTGTGTTGCCGCTTTCTCTTGATTAGTGTGAGTTGCTGATTCATATATAGGCGTAACATTTGTGTCCGTCCCGTGTCTCATTCGAGACCTCCCTAAGGCACCACTGATTCACATCCGTTTTCCTTCCTTTCCCCTTTCACCATGTCATGGTCTCCTAGCTCATCTCTCTCATTTTGTAAAAGTGCGGCTGTCTTGGCTTGTGCGTATCAGACCATGGGACGTTCTTGTGGGTAGATGACAGGGAACTCGTCGGGGCAGCGCTTCTCGACCGGATCCATCTTGGCCTTCTCCCTGCAGCCCAAAGGGCAAAGGCACTGTGGTGCGTGCTCGCGTGCGTGTGTGTGTGTGTCTCACCTCCAGTACTGGATGACTCTGTCAAGACCACACTCGACGTGATAGTCGCACCAGTTGAGCTTGAGGGGCTTCCAGTTGTAGATGAACTGCTCAACCACACGACCCGTCACACAGCAGAGACACATTTGAAAGGACGTCGACAAATGGATGGAATCAAAACAAATGGCTGACCTTCACAAAGTGGCCTGAGGGCTGTCTGGGGTCCTCCCAGAGTTCCAAGAAGAGGGTCTGGATGCAAGAAACGACCTCAGAAACATCGAAATCGCATCTCCACAGGTAGGCAGTGTCGATCCTACCGATGCGAACGGCGGGGCGTGGCTAAAGCCCTCCAGGTACCTGAGAGAACACAACCTCTTGTGGCCTCTTTTGCTTGTGCCTCTCTCACCTGAGGAAGTACGACTGTGGCCACACAACAAAAGAGAGAGAGAGACAAGGGAAAGGAATGTCCTTCCAAACACCGCTGATCCGACCGAGACGATTCGTGATTCGCCTACCAGTGTCGTATCGTGTGCGGCAAACATCATGAACTTGAGCGTGCCCCAGAAGTCGGCGGCAGAGGTCATCCCAGGTGTCTGCAACAAACAGCCATTTGATCTGTCTGTCTGTCTGTCTGTCTGTCTGTTGTGTGTGTGTGTGTGTGTGTGTGTGGTGTTCACCACTTTGAGGCGGTGATAAGCCAAGTCCTGCAGCTTATCGTTGTCCGGGTGGGCCTTCGCCTCAAACAGATCGGCCATGCTGGAGAAGAAGTATTGGCCCGCAAAGTTCGCAAAGGCAGGATGACCGTACACCTACGCGGGGTGAGCACACCAATGCATGCAGTGACATACAGGGGACGGATTGATTATCCCTTGTGTTGCATTCGCCCCCACCAGGCTCATGCGCATCTCTGAGAGATACTTGGCGACGCTGGCCGAGACCACGTAGACACCATGATCTCACTCCCCTTTCGTTCCCCCCGTTTGGCCTACTTGGTCAGGTGTTTATGTCCGCTGAGCATGGGGGTGCGGCCGTCCGTCTCCTCGCACTTGATGTTGCTGCCAATTCCTGCCAACGTCCTGGAGACACGCCATCATATGCAGAGGGAGACACATTACAAGAAATGGCGTGCGAAGCATGACGACAATGCCGGTGAGACGCAGCAGTGCGAAAGGTGACCTGAAGGGGCTGATGGGGCGACCATCAGGAAGAATGCGTGGGTAGAGCTTGGCGCCATCCTGAATCTCCTTGGCATAGAAATCAGTGTAGTGTTTGTACTCCGGCGACTCCCTGGCCATCTCCATGAGCCCATCTACGTACGCGCAGTCCAAAGTGTGAGCTGCATGCAGTAAAGGAGCCACACACATGCACATGCATCAACGAATCCCTTACGCGCCGTTCCTACCTCTGAGCATTGGGTCATGGTGTCTTGGTGCACTGAAGACCGGGAAGCTTGGCACGCAGCCCTGCGTGCATTTGAAGGGACACACGACATGGCAAGGAAAGCAGGCCAGGCCGTATGTCTCACAGGCAGGGCGCACGTGTCGTCCTTTGCTAGCTCCTCCTCGAGTGCATCGATGTCGATTTTGCCGTTGAGATTCTCCACTCCGACGAGCAACGCTCTTCGGCCGTTGACGGCAGAAAGCTTCGACCCGTGGCCTACAAGACGGCAAAAAGCATAATTGATGCGTGGGCAGCTCACTCATCTACCGTTGGGGAAGATGCCGTACATCTGACTCTGGGCGGACCTGAGACCACAAGAAAGACAGACATGGCAAGCCACTACCGGCCCCTCCTTTCGGAAATACATAAGTGTTCGCGGCTTTTCTGTCGCTCGCACGTAGACCTCCTCCTGACAGGAGACGAGGCCAGCAACATCTCAGACATCTCTCTTAGTCTTTCGTCACCGGCTTGTAACTCTCGCTGAGGAAGTGGAGTTGCTTGATGTAGATCTCGCGAATGATGCGGCCTACCTCGTAGTGCTGGCGCTGCCCCACAGCCGTCAGCCACCCCTTGCCGCCCGGCCACGAGTGGCCAGGGTTCTCCATGTTCTCGTATTCGCCGAGCACAGATCGGGCACCGTGCCTGTCGACACACACGTGCGCATGAGAAGCTTCGTTCATCGGCCTCTCCTTTTCCCTTTCACCTGTTCACTTCCACCAAGAACAGCAACCGTCGGTCTGCAAAGGAAGTGAGAAGCCGGTACGCATGAGAAGTTCAACGCACCAGACTTGTTCATTTTTATGTACTGTTGCGCCGAACATCAGCAGTGGATCCATTGGCTGTCGCGGCGGCAGCATCGGCGTCAAACGATGAGTCGGGAAACGTCCCCTGAGGCGTGGCGCTAAGCTCAGGCATTCCATACGATGTGAGGAGGGATCTCTTCCTGAAGAACGATGACGTCGCTGCCTTGCCAAGGGCGGCATGCGATGGAATGAACAGGGCAGTGCCCAAAAGAACAACAAATAGGGGCGGCATCGACGAACTTCTGTCTGTGTCCTTCTCCTCTCCTCTCTGTGTGTGGCAGACTCTCGCCGCCAGTCGCAGTGACCGACTACAACGTGCTGCTGGATTTCCCGTCTGAGACGCCCTCTGGGGGCCGCACTCCGCATGTATTTACGTTCGGCGAGGATTTTGTAAGCAATCATGTACGATCATCGATGAGTCTCAAGCCCGCCTGTCCATTTCACATCTTGCCCTCATTGCTGCGTTGCTTCCCGCGCTGCACATTGGGCGGGCTGGCCACACGGGGGACAGGCAGCGAGGGATGGACGGGGGAGTGGCGCGTGGGGCTCCTCTCCTCAGTCCGCTCCATCACCTCACGAATACGAGCTATCTTGTCCGTCACCTCCTGCAATTGCACACACACAGCAGTGAACAACATGATGCTCCGGATCGTGTGTCGTGCCTCTACTCACCTTTCTGCATGATGCCGCGTCGAGAGGGCTGCCCCGCCCACCTGCCCGTCCGTCTAGATCCCGCCCCCTGTTGCCGTCATCCCATGTGGGGCTGCTGAAGGAAGACACGCGATCGTTGCTCCTGCCGCCCGGCAACCCGTTGCCCTCGGCCCTCCCACCACTGCTGGTGACGCACTCCTTCGATGGAGTGAAGGACAAGGAGCCTTCGGGCAGCTTGGTACCACTGACACACGGGGAGTAGACACGATGTCACTAGAGGCGGAGGGAAGAATTTGCCTGTCTCTCGTCGTACTCGAGTGGTTTGGGTGGGCTGCCGACAGCGTGGCTGGACTTGGGCCTCTCGCTGCCACCGATACGGGTATTGAATGGGGCGTCGCGCAACACAGCAGGAGATGCAAGACGAGGCTCCTGCAACCGAGACGCAATGACACAATCAGATATGTCGTCGGTATTTCACTCTTCCACTCCCTCTCTCTCAGGTGTCCCTGACGTGTGCGGGTAGTGCATCTGTTCCCTTGGTGCGGTGCCTTGACATGGTGGTCAGGTTCTGGAACAGCAGACTCTTGGTGTCTGTCGTGGGCATGGGGGGCGGGGGCGATGCCGGCCGGGAGGACGAGTGGTGGGGGCTCGATGTGGACGAGTTGGAACTGACCCTCGCGTCTACCTGGATACGCGTGTAGCCCTGAACACACAGACGGACAGATGTCGCCGTGGATGATAGCTACCTGATCCCCCTACCGCCTCGTCGTGTCCCACTTCCACCCTCGTGACGCTGCCGCCCTCCTCTACATCATCCCTCGGCCGCAGTGTGCTGCCCATTGTGGGTGAGCCCTTCTGGCTTCCGTAGCCGACAGGGATGCGAGACTTGCGAGCAATCGCATCTGATGAGCGAGCGCGGTCACGGGAGAGGGGCAGAGACGGAGGCAGAGAGCGAAATCCACTCGCAGTGCTGCGTAGAGAGGGGGACAAAACCTTGGCAATGTGCCTTGTATGGATGCTCTTGTGTTGTGCTACCCGCTAGCTGGTGGCGGGAGTGCAGGCACTTCAGTGCCGCCAAGTGATGGGTGTGCATGCCGATAGCGCTCGATCATCAGCTGCAACTCCTCTATGTGCCTGCAGAAGACACGAAGAGATATGAGCGCCATGACCATGCAGGCCTGGGAGCATACACTTACTTTCGGAGGCTGTCGGTGTCCCTGCTGGTGACGTCTAGCGCCTGTTCGACCTGGTCAATGTAGGTGGCCTTGGCCTGGCACTCCTTTTCTAAGTTGGTAGCCTTCTCCCAGAGGAGCACGTTGCCCTTCTTGGCAGTCTGCTCGAGCTGGTCGATGTACTCCTGCTTGGCCGACACCTCCACCTCCAACGTGTGGATCTTCTCCAACAACACACTGAGACACACAGAGAACAGTGTTTGGAGGGCGGTGGGAGGGTGAGTGTATGTATGCTCACGGGTCATGAGTGTGACAGTGGACCTCAGACGACAGCTCTGACACTCTGGAAGGTGGGGAGAAGACGGGATAAAGGAACAGATAGAGGGCTCTTTTGCCTTTGTGCTCGCCTTCGTTCTAGCGTCTTGATGTGTCGGTCTTTTGACGCCGCCTGCCGCTCTAATCCCTCACACGCCGACTCCCTGCACATGAAGGACATCCGCACGAGTAGAGATGGACCAGCTTACTCACTTCTCATGGACGACGCGCTCCAGCTGCTGCAGTGTGTCAGCGAGCTCCTCGATGCGTGTGTCGAGGGATGTGTCCTCGGCAGCTGCCAGCAGACCGTAGCGCTGCAGCACATCCGTCACCTGCATCCGCGCAGCCAAGGCACAGCTAGCTATCATTGTATGCGGGTCGTTCATTTTTTCCGTTCCATGCCGGCACCTTTCGCCTCTCTGCTGAGTAGCGGCGAGCCTCGGCTGCCTCGATCAACACCTGAAGGAAGAAAGGCGAGAGCGTCTTTGGGTATTTGTGCGCGTTCTGTTGGGTGTGTACCTTTGAGTGTTCTCCTTTCAGTTTGTCGAGGTCGTCTTGGAGGGATTGGATCGTCGCGTGGCGCTCTAAAGAGGGAGAGGCAGAGTGCAGATACATAGAGCCAGGGTGAGTAGGTGCTATTGTGCCGGCTGGCTGACCCGCCAGCGTCTTGGTCAGTTCGGCCACTTGCTGCTCATGCACACGTGACTGACGAACGAGAGACACAACCACACAGGCGCGAGGATACTTTGCGAGCACGCGTATCCGCGCCCTTTGCTCACGCCGCGTTTGACTGCCTGTATTTCGTTGTCCTTCTGAACCACCGCCCGCTCCAACTGAAATTAAAGGCAGCAGACAATCCGTGGAACACTTCCATCTCAACACATTGCTGCCTTACATCGTTTTGCATCTGCAGTGATTTCCGTCTCTGTTGTTCGATGCTCTGCTCTGCCCGGTCAGCGGCGTCCTTGTAGGTGGCCACGCGATCCTCCAGCTGCACACGTGCATCCATGTATCAGGCGAATACGGATCGCCATCGCCATGTCGCCTGGTTGATGCGTACCCGTTTCTGTTGTGATTTGATTTGGTCTCTCTCGTGTTCGAGGCTCTCGATGGCAGCGGATAGCCGACGCTTCTCAGCCGCATGCTCGCCCTCCTGATGTATACAGAGATACATACAGACATAACGATTATCTGGGGCGGCTTTGTATCATAGTGCGCACCTCCTTTTGTTTGAGTGTTTCGAGTTCGCTGAGGCGTTTGACGAACGACGCCTGCAGTGCCTGCTGGTCCCTGGCCTGCTTGGCCTGCAACTCCGACAACTCACTCTGAAGCCTGCATACACACATATCCATCCATCCATCCAGACACACACGAGATCGGTAAGTCGTGTCTCTTTTGATTGATGCGTGAGTGGCTGCCTGTGTACCGTTCCTGCGACTGCTCCATGGCCTGGATTTCCGTGCGCGCCGCGTCTACCTCACCCAACAGCCTGAGCGGGGATAGAGGGGACAGGTAAGAATATGACATGGCCGTATGTGTGTACGTTGTGTAGGTACGCTTACGTCTCCTTCTCCCGCATGAGCTCGGAGCATCGCTGCTTCTCGCTACAAACACGCACATCCACCAGCCGCCCTGTGTATCCATCAATCTGTGCGTGTGCCTTGGCGCGTACGTTTCTAGGCTGCTCTTGATTCGTTTGGCTTCCTCTACCAGGCCCTTCTCGCTGGACTGAGCCCTGCAAAGAGCAGTATGTATGGATGCATTGGCTGTCCGTGAACGGGCCACTGGTGCTTACGTTTCGAGGTCTGTCTGGAGTCGGTTCTGCTGCCGCGCCGCACGATCGTGCTGCTGACGGAGGCTGACGCAGCACACAAACAGAAGAAGTCTGCAGGGTCAGTCCATCTGATCGCACATGCAAGCAGCGTACGTTTCGCATTCCGCCTTGGTGTGCTGCAGGTGCTCTGTGGCCTCATCAGCCTCGCGCTTGGCGTCGTCCAGGGCGTCGCGGAGCCTGCATGATCGATGGGAGGGAGGGACACATCTGTCCATGCAGACTTGCATCGATGCTGTGCCAGCCGACCTCTTGTTTTCGTGGTCTAGGTCCTCGGCAGTGGTGCTGGCCTGCTGTGCGGCCGTCTCGAGCTCGGCACAGCCTGCAGGAGAAGACGAGTATGTGCACGCACGTACGTGAGTCTGTGAGGTGTGCGTCTGATGCAGTGCCTTACCCTTCCTGAGGTCGGACAGCTGCTGGTTGGCCATGACGAGGTCTCCCTCCACTTCAGTCAGCTTGTCACGCAACGACTGGCACGTCAAACGCTCCCTGACGAGAAGAAGAGACAGAAACTGTCAGTAATGCGTTGTCCCTCTCTGCTGTCTGCTCACTCTTTGAGGTCAGCTTGCTGCCGCTCGACCAGCTGCTTCTGGCGAGTGAGGTCCTGCTCTAACGCTGCAGATGGGGGACACCACCATGGCATCAGCAGCGGCGCCCTCCCCACCCCACTCGCTTTCTCCCCCCACCTTGTGTTTTGTGTTTGAGTTCGTCCCCGTCCATTTGCGCCTTGCTGCGGCTCTTGACCAGCACGCCCCTCTCAGCCTCCCACGCAGCCTGACGTACATGGATGAAACGACGACACACACATAGGCGGGTTTCATGTCCGTGTGGGCGGTGTGACCTTTGCCTCTCGCAGTTCCTCTGCCTCGCGAGACAGCCGGCGAACAGACATGTCCTGCAACAGTGACCGGCAGGGAGGCGGATGTTCTTTGCACACATTGCGTGCATTGAATGCATAAGTTACCATGTTCTTGCGATCGCTGTCATCGCGCTTCAGCTGAACAAAGGAAAGATATGTGTACATGGTTGCTCACGTGTAATGGCCGAATGCACACCTGCGATTGGAGTTCCCTGATTTGCCTGGACATACAGCAGAGAAAGATACAGACAGACACAAAACAACAACAGCCCATGTGTGTGTTCCTCACTTTTGTTTGCCGTCGTTTTGGCGTCTGAGGTCGTCACGGTCGTCCCTTAGCTGCACACATCCAACAGCAAGACAAAGGCTGGACAGCATCCATGGTGCGCACGTGTGCGAGTACCTCCTGCAGCTGTTGGTTAAGGTTGTCATTAGTGCGACTGGCAGACGTCAAACTCTCCTCAAACCTGACAGACACAGACGAAGCATCCCATCGTGGAATGAAATCCCTCCGGTTCCCATCGACATGCTCACCTCTGGCTCTCATGCTCCCACCGATGGCACTCGTTGCGCAACTCTTCCTGACAAGAGAGATGCGCCACATGACATTGCCGAGGCATGCGTCATGTGCTTCGCGCACCCGGATGGTCTCATAGTCACGAAGGTATTTGGACGCCTTCTCCTCGGCACGATCCTGCACAAACAGAAGAAAAACAGTAAGGTGCATTTGCGTGATGTCTCCCCTGTGTGTGTATGGTTGCCTTTGCTTCGAGGGCATCTCTGAGTCTCTGGTAGAGGTCGTGGTGTGCCTGTGGCGGGGAGGTGCCAGTGGAGTGTGGGTCGCCCCCCGAGGGATCGGTCTCGCTCTCCTCCTGGCGAATGTGGATCTGCACACAACCACATTCAAAGAATGACGCACATAAAGGCATCTTCTTTTCCATTCTGCCCACCAGCACTCTCTGCTGCTGGGGGTTTCCTTCCGCAGCTGCCGCTCCTCCTGCCGCTGCAGCATGAGCAGTCCCGTTCATCAGCTGTGCACTGCTGGGGGTCGGCAGGGCAGTGGATGCCATCATGGGCAGGGGCGCCTGGGGCGAGGTGGACGATGCCGCAGACGACGTCCGCACCGTCACCGTGGTCTTGTGTCTGTGTGGGGAGAGGGGCGGCCCGCCGAGCACACTGGTGGTGGTCATGGTGTCAGCCGCCTGCCGTTGCTGGCTGTGGTGGGTCTGGCTGAGCTGTGTGGGGCCGATGGATGTGTCCTGGTCGGCGGGTGACATGGCGAGTGCCATGATGCGGTTGCCGCCCGCGGCCACCTGCACGAGCTGCTTGTCCCACGCCATGGAGATTTCGTCTGTCGGCTGGTTTTCGTGCGATATGGGCCGGATCCACACGCGGCCGTCAGTGGTGAGGGCGCACACGAGCGTCTTGGACACGGATACCTGATGACAGTAATGATAATGGAGATGGAAATGTCGTCATGGCAGCATCTGTGTGGGTGTGTTGTGACCTGTGTGATGGCCGCATTTGCCACTTGCTGCGGCGTGGACCAGCCGTGGCAGCCCCACAGGAACAACAAACCATCCTCTGAACACAAACATGTGTAGAAATCCTGTGTATGAGCCGATGAGTCGTCAACTAAGTTCCGCAGATACCTGTCAGCGCCGCGGTGCCCTCTGCTGCAGACACCCTTGCTGTGCGATACCCCTGCAGCTCCGATACCTGAGGAGTGAAGGGAAACAGGAGGGACTGTGACGTCCATGAGTGCATGTGGGTGTGAGTGCATGTCCCTCTGACCAGTGTTGGTTTGTGTGTGGATCTGCACTGTGCGGGGTCCATGGCCAGCTGCCCTCGGGCATTGGAACCCCACACATACAATTCCCCACGAGCTGATCATTCATCCCATCAATTCCTCCGCGTACGTATGTCATTCTGCATACCTGTGACAGCACAGCTGTGTCGGTCTCCAGCAGCTACACCGACTACCCCGCGGCCACCAGGAATCGCAACCATCACTGGGAGCGATGGCTCTACACGACACACACACACACACACGGCACACGTATGTCTGTGCACGGTCCGTCCTCTTGTTACGTGTGTCGGCGGTCCCGAGTTTGCCGTCGCGCCCATCCCCCATTGCGTACAGCTGACCGCTACCTGAGAGGAAGAATGCACAAAACATCGAATAAGGAGCGTGAAACCCATGTGTACTAATGTGTATGAGTACGTGTGGTGACGAGCGTGTGGTAGTCGCCGCACGCCACTCGATGGGCAGCCTCGTTGTCACCCAGACGCACCTGATGCAGATTCCTGAACACGAAAACAACCCGCACAAGAACTAGTCCCTTGTGGGTTGGCGACCTTCCTCGCTCTTGCTGACCTGAGCTGTGATGTGTCATCCCGCCGGCCATTCAGCCGCTGCTGCTCTTGTCCATAGGTCTCCGGGCTCACACCCAGCTGCATGTAGGAGTTGTCCCCCATCGTGTAGAGGGCGTGCGTGTCTGGTGGAACAAAGAGAGCCACAACACAACACAACAATGTGTCCGTGTGTGTGCTGTGCGTGTGTACCTGTGACGCATGCGATGTGTTTGTGTCCGCAGGCCACCTGCAGCACCTTCTTGGTCTTCAAACTCTCTATCAGCCGAGGGCTGCACGCCTCTGTACACACGCACACACAGTCGAATGTAGTCACGCCCTTAAGTCATCCGCTTTCTTCTCTGCGCTTTGAAGCCTACCTAGGTTCTGCGGCTGCCCCGGTCCCCACTCCATCGCATACAAACGATAATCGCCTGCAGACATTACACACAATGAGAACAGAGGGTTCCCGGCCGTCCGTCGGAGAGCTCCTTACTGGTGACGAATGCCGCTACGGTTTCGCCGCACGCGAGAGTGCGGATCTCGAGCGCCGATCTGAACACATCTGGTCTGGGGAAGGGAGCCGACGCATCCTCGAAGATGGAACTCCACAAAATCACCTCGTGGCCGCCTGCAGGCAGCACAGTGAATGGACGAGGTAACGAACAACGCACGCGAGAGATCCATCCATTGGCTGATGGAGGCGAGGAGAGAGTGATCTCTCTCTCTCTCTCTCTTTCTTACATGGCAGCTCGTCCTTGTCAGGATGCGTCATTGCTCCCGAGCGCATTTACGAATGGACAGTTTTGTTTTGCGGCAGGGGGGTAGGGTAATGTCCTTCATTTCATGAGAGACCGAGACTCTGCCTGCCGTTGCGCTATGAGTTAATGTATTTCCACACATAGTGTCCAAATCAGTTGCTCATGCACATACGGAGTCATCCATCACATCATGGCAGTCTGCGACCCAGCAGCAGCCCCCTGTGATCTCATCTCTAGCAGCTTCTGCAGCTGCTTCGTAGTGCCCGCCTTCCGCTTAGTCATTGTCACCACAGGCACCGTCCGTTTCGCCGATTGCACATCGGCGTCATTCTCCACCAGCAGATGGCGAGTTGGCCTCCGTCGATGCGCTGCTGAAGGCAAAAACAGTAGAGAGAGGTGAGATGGAAAGACGTGATGTACTTGCCACATGATGTGCGCACCTGGTTGGGCTGCGGCAGCTGATCCCTCCTGTGGCTCGCCATCCTCGTCTGCCGCCGCACCTTCATCGCTGGCGGCCTCCATAGCCTCATCGCCACCGTCAGCTGCAAACATGACACAGGCGTGTATCCAGGCTGGCTCACATCTCATCTTCCATTTCGCTTCAGCTCACCCATTTCGTGGTCTTCATCCTCCTGTGAGTCAGCGTCGCTATCGTTGCTGTCGGAACCCTCGTCCATCATGTCCAAATCCACATCATCGCCCTTTCCCTCAGCCCGCCGCCTCTCCGCAGCCTCACGGCGCTCTGCACGACATGACAGCCACACATGCCCATCCCCACTCAGATCTGGCAGATGGATGGATGGATGGATGGATGGACGGATGTGCGCGACGTACCCTGCCTCCGTCTGTCCTTCCGCCGCTGTTTCTCCTCCTGTTCTTGGAATGCCTTGAGTGCATTGCGGTATCTGCGGCCGTTGACCTCTCGCTGCACCTCATCGGGGTTGCGATTCAGCGAGTGACCGGTCAGCGTGCAGTAGAGCTTTGACCTACACGCACGACACACACAGACGGACATGTGGATCAGGGTGTGCTGGCCTACTTGTTGGTCTTGTGTGGGACGATGTACGGCTCGTATTGGGTGTAGTCGTGCTGGTGCCATCCCTTCTTGGCTGCAAGGTACTTCTTGGCCTTCAGATGTGCATCTACAACATCACGACGCAGCGGCATCTCGTGCTGACGAACAGACCATGACACAAACAAGGCATTCGCGTGTGATGTGGTCCTTCGTCTCCTGCCACGCGTACGTCAGTGATGATGCATTTGATCTTCCCTCGGTCCTCGAGATAGGTCAGATCTTCATGCTGCCTCACAAACTCCAGCAGGTCATCATCCTTTGCTGACATCGTTGAAGATGGCGTTTTTGGCAGATGAAGGTTGCCTAATGATCAAGCAGCCACGGAAGGAACTGGGAAGCTCCCTCTTTCTGATCTGCACCAAAGCTCGCAGATTTTAGGGCACCCAGAAACCGATCGGCAGACGAGCTTTTTGTGTGATTCACCGACAAACGAGGCTCTCTGCGTCTTTCCGTGGCTGCTTGATCATTATACAGCCTTCATCTGCCGAAAAGACGCCGTGACGGCTCACCTGCATCATCGTGCTGCTGGCGAGGCGATGCTGGAGTACCTGTGGTTCATCGTCAAGCTGCTCTTCGCGGTGAGTAACAACACGACACATGGATGTGCGCAGATCCGTCCTAAGTGACCCATTCTCCGAGAGCGGGGGTGCCTGTGTGTGTGCGTGCGTGTGTTGCGGGTTGCATTCAGGTCTCTCCCCTGCTCTTCATCGGCTTGATTTTCGTGTTCAATGCCAAGAACGAACCAGATGTACAACAAGGACAGGACGAGCGTGCATGCATCTGCGCCTGTTGTGTGTGTCGGTCGTGTTGTGTGTCAGGTGGTGGCTGCGATGAAGAAGAAGCCTGACTTTTCCTTCAATGTCGACTGACTGATGAGAGCTGGCTGCCGGTGGCTGGCTGGACGGTGGTGGTGTACAGAGAAGATGACACAGAGGGGGTTTTTGATGTTGATGCAGCTGGGTTATCGATGGCGAGATGGGCCGGTGGGTGGGACCGGCTGATGGGTGCATAAAACTGTTTTCAATCGCACGTGGGATGACGCATGAGGACAAGAGCTTCATGTACGCGTTCATGTACCTCGTGAATCGCTCAACAACACCTGTCGCTTCACGCCCACACCACCAACACGCTGCTCATAGTTCTCTTCTCGCATAAATGTGTGCGGCTGTTGACTGGAGCATGGCTTCGTTGATGGCAGAGAAGGAGGGCTGCTTTTTGTCCTTGTCCTTGGCTGCATCGCTCATGGGTATGGTCTCCTCTGCGCTCTCACTCCATCCCCACTCATCCTATCACACACGGACACGGACTCACAACCGATGCAGCCCATTACACACCACCACAACAGATGGGCCTCCCTACCTGCAAGACTAGCCGCAGATGAATGTGGCTGGGTGTGTCGGACGACGCCGGGTCGCACTCGTCCTCGTGGAACTCGGAAAACTTCAGTCTATCACACACAGTACATGCAAACACAGACAGACAGACAGACAGGGACAAGGGCTGCCAAAGCGCCTTTTTCTCCACCAAATTGCATACCTGAGTTCATATCTGAGCTTCCTTGCCGCGTCTGGCCTTGTGGCAACCGTTATATACTTCCCCTCCTGCACAAGGAAAGACATGCTGATCCGTTTGTTTTGGTGGACAGCTTACTCCCTCTGGCTGAAACGCCGATAGGTCGCCATGCGACACCTGTCTTTTCGCGGATGAATCCTGAAGTGAATATCGAGACATGAGAAACCTTGCTGTTTCTTTCTTGGTCAATGGCTGCCTTATATGCCTCTCTGTCGAGGAATGATGAATGAGACGATGTCTCATTTGTGCCAGCGTCGCTCGTGTTTCGCCACTGCTGGACCTGTACTCGACACGGGCACACAATCCACGGCCCTGCATCTGTTTATGCAGATGGAGCGGCGTACTGTGAGCAGCTGCATGGGTCTGAATGTGTGGATTGAGCACATGATCCTGTCCTCCTCTATCCTAGAAAGCACACACATGGACATCATTTGGTGTCACCCGTCTGTAAGGATTCACATGTTGGAATCGGCCTCACGTACATGTGCTGGCAGCTGATCTCTTTGACAAATCCCATTTCGTCTGGAAGGGACGGGGCGGCTGGCGGAAGCTGAAGACACGCAGAGATGAGACCAAATATTGGAAGGAAGATTGTTCAGCCACCTTTTCTCGCAGCTTTTCAGCCAGACTGAAACAGCCTGGACAAAATTGGATACGGCCACACGCAATGATCGACTGCGAGGCACATTTCCACCTGGTTGGTTGGGCTTGAAGTCGCCACAGAGCTGGCACGACCAATCGCTGGGAAATGGACGCTTCGTCCGAGGATCGACTGGCAAGAAACAAGAAAGGAAACCATTGCCCTCTCTTTCCTGCTGCCGGCCCTTTGTGTATATATTACTGTGTTTCCGCCTTATGCAGCTGTCTCTTCTTGTGTTGAAGGTGCCCTGCTTAGGCGGCGATGGGCGACGGAAGCACGAGAGGCACTCGAGACACGCAGATAGGATCATCTCACAGCAGTGACAGGGACCTGTGAAGAGCGAAAGGAGACGTCGACATTTACCCTGCGGGCTGCAACGGGTCTCTCTGCGTGTACCGAGGTCTCTGTTGGCGGTGTCCGATCTGCCGCTCGCCCAGTAGCACACACCCCAATACGGCAGGCCCTCCAGCTGACCACTGCTATACAGCTCTTCCATACCCAACCAATAATCATACTGCCACACGCACACACGCGGACAAATGCACACCGCTGGTCTTTTCTGCCCGCATTATCTTGCTGCTGACCTGCTCTCTGCGGCAAGGGTCCCATGATGCGAACTCTAGGAGGTAGTCGCTCTCCTTCGACGCCTTCATGTAGCTTGGCGGATAGCGGGTGGGCTTCGAGGCGACTGGCTCGTCACACTTAAGGAAACGGAAGTGCTCGGGCTTCTGTCAAGAGGAGGGGGAGTCAAATGAACAGCCGAGAACAATGTCTCTGTGTATTTGCTGTTTCTTTTCCCTGTGTGTTTTGCCTGCCTGTTCTGGGTCATCGTTATAGAAGGCGATAAAGTCGCCCTGTGTAAACCAGCCTGCAAAGAACCAGACAGACAGACAGACAGACCGACAACGGGACCTCGAGCTGTCTCACTCCATCCACTGACCCGGCGCAGCCCGTTTTGCTGGTGCCAGAACCCCCAGCAGCCATGACCTGCATCAACCCACCCAACCGTGAACCAGCATTGCAAAGTGACTCTCATCTTCCTTACGGCCCGTTTATGAGAGACGATTCGACGTCCCCTGTCCAGTTCTCTTCCATAACCATGAGGCCGCTCTGCCGCAGCTGGTCACCACGCACCTTCCAAGGCATGTCGAAGCCGTACAGCCCGGCCGTCTCGCAGCCTCTCACCGGCCCTTCGCTGGCCTTTGGCGCCGTGCCTCTTGCAGTGACGTTGGCGCTCGGTGAGCCGTGAAATGCCGCAGCTGATGAGTGGCTGGTTGACAGGAGGAGCAGAATGCGCAGCGAGGCTGTAGGGCCGAGGGAGAACAACGACAGCTCCATAAGTGCAAATGGCTTCAGGAAAGAGGAAAGGGAAGGAGAAGAAAGGGGGAGGCCACGAGCTCAAGCTCGCGATTCGTGGCGATCGCGAAGTTGAAACGATGACAGAAACGGCACAAATGGGGGCATCCAGCAGCACTCTTACTCATCGCGCAAGGCGACATCATCGATCTCTGCCGGCGATGAGTCCATCCGTCGTGGCGTCACTGATCATCATTATCCCTCTGCTGGCCTCATCGACCGCAGCGTTGGCGTTCCTTGCCCATCCCCAACACAGCCAGCATTGTGCCCCTCTGCTGCCCAGCCGGCTCATCATGAGAAGGTCGCGCAACAAGGTGACTGGCGCGACAAGACGGCGCATCGTTGAGGAAGTCGCGGAGATGATCTCGGTTGCATTAGATTTTGCTGAAGCAGCATTGGAAACATTGAGCAATATGCTGGCCACGGCCGAAAATATCGGTGGCATCGTCAAGCAGCTGCGGGCTCGTGGTGGAGTCCGGAGGAAGGCCGTACCGCAGGCCGCTGCCGTTGTGTCGTTCCTGACAGACGAGCAGCGCGATACCCTTCGCAGCTGGCTGAACGGCAGAGAGCTCAAGCGGCTCTATAGGCACTCCTCCTACGACAGAAGGTACATATACGCGTACAACAGAGAACACACACCTGACTGCTCTGTTCTGATCTGCTGTTCGAGTGTGTGCCATGCTGCAGAACTGACGGCGGCCAATACCTCGACCTCATTCGGTGTGTGGGCGACGCTAAGGGGCTGGTGCTCGTCATCAAATCGGGCGGCTGCGTGTTCGGCGCCTATACAAGTGAAGGCATCAAGTTGCCGCAGGATCCAACGGGAGTCAGCGAATACGAATCTGACGGGTGGCATTTCTCGCTCGCCGGCCACTTCGAAGCCCCAATGAAGATTCGCATTCCCGGCGGGCAGACCGTGCGCGTCGCTGGGATAGAGGCGCCCGAGGGCACGGGAGCGCTGACGATCAGTGATCTAAGCTTGGGCCGTGACGGCGGGAATTCTTGCGTGCGCTACTGCCGGCACTTCATCGAGATGAGTTATGTGCCTGATGGCTATCAAGGGGCGAGGGGGCCTGCTGCGTGTGCAGTGTTCGGTGGCCATCGAGATTTTAGTGCCAGTGACGTGGAGGTGCTGACGGTCGTGGGACTTGATTGATGCTCTTCTCTATCTTCCCCACGCTTGTCATTCGTACTTGTGCCAGATAGTGTGACTGTCGGAATAGCACTGATGCGACTTGCCTTGTCGAGGAAGGAAGAGCTTTCATACACTGTGTCTTTCAAACGGACATTTGCAAACATCACGTGGGAAGGCGCAGCAAAAACAAAGCAAAACAGCATCGTACAGACTTCCTTGACGATCAGCAGACAGGCGTTGACCAAACTCCCTTACACACGACACAAACACACACACACACACACACACACACGCGTGGACCTAACCAAAGTCTTTGCATTAGAAAGTGACGAGTAGAAGCCCACGCAGAGCCGATCGCCTCACTACACCAGCCCATCCCTCCCTCCATGTCTGTCAGTGTGTCTGTCTATCCGACGTTCACCACATTGTTGAGATTGTTAGACGAATCTCGAGCACTTGGCTGCCGGCCCGCACACGTCCAGACGCCATCGACGATGAACTTGTACATGTGTCTGCCGGCAGGCAGCGGCATGGGCAGCACGAAGGAGTTGTGCTCGGCAGACCAGAACATCGGGTAGCGGCCGTGCCAGCCGTCGAAGGATCCGGCCAGCAACACCTCAGAGGGACGAGTGCGCTTCACCGGTACGTACTGGAAAATGTGATCGATCCTGACACCACCACCATAGGCACACAGACACGGCCAGGATCCGTTCGCTCCCCTCTCTGCGGTGTGTGCGTCTCTGTGGGTGCTTACTTGCTGTCGCCACTCTTCTGTGCAGACGCGAGCAGTGTCGTCTCCCTTTCCTTGGCTTCCGCTTTGTTGGTGTCGATTATCCCACCGTGGTGTCGTCTCGTGGGTGGCGCTGGCGGCGAGTTGCTCAGTGTGCGTTTGCGTGGCTGCTGCCTGCGGGGGGGTAGACTGTGGGACTGCGACACACACACACACGCACACCAAAGCATCCACGGTGATACACGGCGACAGGTGTGCAGGGTGGTAGGTGTACCATCTGTCGAGAGGCTGGTCTGGTT
Source organism: Vitrella brassicaformis (assembly GCA_001179505.1). Taxonomy (NCBI): domain Eukaryota; family Vitrellaceae; genus Vitrella; species Vitrella brassicaformis. The sequence goes on along the minus strand of CDMY01000718.1, from coordinate 180,663 downwards.
TGTTGTGCGAGGGCTCCTCTGATGGCATCGAAGGCCGACACGCGACGCCCGATCGCCCCACGTGTGCGCCCATCGCACATCAGCTGCACCAAATGGCCCACCGTGGAGCACCCAGCGTTCTTCAGGTCGTGCATGAAGTTCTTGGAGCCCACGAGGCTCTTCTCGTCTCTTGGGTAGTAGTGCAGCCGTCGACCCGCCCGACTGGCAGCGCACCACTGGATAAGAAACTTCCACTGGGGATCGCCACCAAACACACCGCAGCCCCAATTGCCTGGACAGACACACACGCAGACACACGAATCGACGCAGGTGTGCAGACAAGAAGCGATGGCCATTCTGTGTGTGCCTCACTCACCCGTCGCGAAGGGCAGTCCTCCGACGATCGTGAGGCCATTGCAATGGAATGCCGTGTGTGCCTTGTTAAGCTCCCGCAGCACGCACCTCTCGTCGTACTGCTGATCGCCCCCGTGCTTGCCGAAGTTGACCGCATCAAAGGCCACAACGGTCTTGCCCAGGACGGAATGGCCGTTGGTATGTTTCATGGTGGCGGTGTCGTGTGCCGAGCCGGCGAAGCGCAGGGTCTCGCGGCCGTATCCCGATGTGCGGCTGAACGTCTTGGAGCCGACGATCATGAAGGCCTCTGTGGGCTGCATGGCTCTGGGGAAGAGGTGGCGGGCGACGAGGCACTCCGGCTCGATGGAAAACAAAATCTCTTCCTGCACCGCACCTGAAATACTCACACAGACGCAGCAAGGCACAGACAGGTCCACATGGATCAGTGCGTGTCTGTGCCTGTTTGTGTCTGCGTACCATTTCCCAGCGTCCCGCCACCGATGTGGGCATTGGCAAGGTCGCCCCTGATGCCCTTCGAGTCGAAGATGGACGCATCCTTCCCATTCATCAAGTGCACGTCCATCAGAGGGGTTGTCGACCTCGCCCACTCCTGAAGCCCCGCCGCAGGGCTATGCAGGGCTCGGAAGATGACCATACGCTCTGTCTCGGCGGTGTTGCCCTCCTTGATTGCCCGCGCCATGGTGTCCAGGTAGTGGATGAAGCACTGCAGCTTGGCCTTGCCAGACGGTGTGTGGTTGTCGAAGGGGCGGTCGAAGTTGAGGCTGCCCGAGTGGCCGTGCTTGTGCAGACAGAGGAATCCCGCACCGATGAGGACGAAGCACTCGCGGGCAGTCATGTGTGCCTCCGTGCCGCTGTGTGAGTGGCTGGATGGCGGCTGCAGGGGGAAGCTGAGGTCGCTCTTGGACAGGACGTCGCACAGGACGGGCAGCGTCTCGTTGATAAAGGTGGAGGTCAGTACCTTCTCCACGCCACGGAAGCTGGTCGATGAGATCCCCTGGCCGCCCATGGCCGACTGCAGCCAGCCCAGCAGACGAATGACGTCCTTGGGCTCTTTGGCGCGGCCGTGATCCGTCGCGAGGTGAGCGAGGATGGCCTTGACGGTGGCAGGTAAGCCGTGATGGGCCGGCGACTGGCGAGGCAAAGCCTACAGCGTACATGGGAGGCAACACGTAGAGCGGCATGACTCACATAGTAATGCGGTGTAGGTCTGCGAGTGCGTTCGCTTACCGAGTGCTTGTTGTTCGCTGCCATTTTCCCACCGGGCCCATACCAGCAGTCACGCGCGAAGTGGTTGGAGTTCTGGTTCTTGCACCATTTGCAGAAGTGCGCCTTGTGCTTCTCCGTGCAGCCAGGGACGCGGCAAGTCTTGCCAAGCCACCACTGCACACACGGACGATGGGACAAGACATGAGTGGAGGGGTGCAATCCGATCGCTGGACGCTGGTAGGGTCGCTCTCACCATGGCTGTGTTTTGCACGGCAGATCAGGAAGTATGGTCCTCTGTGCTTCTTCTCGCTCTCTTCGCTTCGCGGACCAAAGAATGAAGCGCGGGAGATGGCGAGCGGACCAAGACGGCTCAGCAGCTGAGGAAATGCACCAGAACAGGCAACAGGCATATACCTGTCAATGTATTCCTGTGATCCGTATTCCTGTGGCATCCTGTCGGCTTGTCCTATCCTCGAGAGCATCGGATCCCCGGCGAATGTGTCACTGCTTCTCGTTGCCTGCTGGCCTTTGTGTCGTCTTGGACACAATCGAAGCGATACTCTGCCTTTGACCTCTGAAGAGCCGAACACAGCGCAGATCTTTGAGGATCCAAGGGTCTGCAAACAAGGGTGCAAACAAGGCGCAGCAACACAACGTTTTGACATCGTTCGTTCTCTCCCTTCAGCATCAGCGGTTTCTCTCCCTCATCCCCCCCCCTTCAGATCTGCGAGCTTGCAGTTCTTTTCTGGATACCCCCCATTCCTCGGCGTTCAGGAAGCAGCGGTATCGTCAATGTGGCAGGTATGCACGATACACGGGCCCAAAAGGGGCTCCCCGCCAGGAGACGATTTCTCTCTTCCCCTGCTTGTGTGTGCATCACTGCAACACTGCAGTAGCACTGCAACACAAACACCTGTACTGCATCGGAGAGCGGATTGCGTGTTTGTCAGCGCAGCGAACGAATGACGTGTGATACAACGCCGTTTTTGTCCAAGTGTCCGAGGTACGTATGACTCGCTTGCCCAGGCGCCTGAGGCTTCGCGCGAGGCACCAATGTGTGTGCATGCAGCTCTCTTCGGAGTCTGTTCTCTGTGCTATCGCTCCTGCTAGTGGCGCCTGCATTGGGTCAAGGAGGCTGTCGAAACGCCTGTTCCTGCTATCGCATTCTTGGGGTGCCGAGGGACGCCACGGATGCAGAGCTGAAGCAGGTCAGTCAGTCAGTCAGTCCTCTTGGTGTGTGGTCTATCTTCTGTCTATCTGTCTGTGTCATCATGGCAGGGGTATTTCGAGAAGTCCAAGCAAGTGCATCCCGACAAGAACCCCGGTGACCCAAGAGCGCACGAGAAATTCATTGACCTTCGCACCGCATACGAAGTGAGCAACGCCATGCGTGTGTGGCGGTGTGCATTGATTGTGTGCGTGGTGTGTAGCTACTGAAAGACAGCAAGAAGCGTCAGGCTTATGATCGAGATTGCAAGGACGACCGCGGCGAAACCCGCCTAATCAAGAGGATTCGCCTCTTATACCGATTTCTCCATGGAAAGGCAGGCGAATTGGCCCCGAGAGGAGTCGCGGCATTCAAGTGACCAATGCAGCAGACAGCCAACCAAACAAGTGTCAAATCCTGCCTGTCATGTTTGTGTGTGTGTGTGTGTGTGTTGTGTGTGTGTTGTAGGAGTCTCATCTTCTTTGTTGGCACTACACGACTACCGCGCCCCGTCACGGAGGGCGTCGTGCAGCTCGGCAAATTCTTTGTCCAGCGCGTGCTGCTCGAGTTCTTTGTCGAGCGCGTGATTCTCGAGGTGATCATCGAGATGTTGATCTTCGACTTATTCATCGAGATCTTGATTCTCGACTTCGTTGTCGGGATTGTGTTTGTGCAGCTCATCCCAGAGGTCGTGCTCCCTGGCTGCATCAAGCTTCTGGGCTTCATCGGGCGCGTGTTTATGAGCTTTTTCGTCTAGAAGTTTTGGTGCAAGGAGGCAAGTGGACAATGAGGCGTGCAGAGAAGTCAAGAAGATAGGTTTCTGTGCCTTTGGACCGGTCAGGGAAAGACATCAGTGTCTTATGTCAAGTCTGTATACACGCCATAAACACCTATACACTGGTCCATTATCAACAGGAGTGCGCTACTGTCGTCACTTCATGAAGAGGAGTCATGTGCCTGATGGCTATCAAGGGGCGAGGGGGCCTGCTGCGTGTGCAGTGTTCGGTGGCCATCGAGATTTTAGTGCCAGTGACGTGGAGGTGCTGACGGTCGTGTGACTTGATTGATGCTGCGTGTCTCTGTTCGGGTGGAGGAATTGATGTATATATTCTTGATGCGGCCGCTTTTGTGTTGCGCTCACTTTCGATGTCTAGTCCGCTGCTCGCCGTCACTCTTAATGGAAAAGCCTCACATGCACAAGTCAAAGGGCCTTACAAAAAGCACAGACTCAGAGTGCGTCAAACTACGCGTACTTCAATTCAAAATCACACGACACAGCCCATGCATGGGACACACACGAACATGGATTTAACCAAAGTGTCTCGTAGAAAAAACGCAGAGGGCACCGACTGCCTGTGAGAATCCGCCCTCATCTATCTACGACTCTACGACTGATCCCACACTACGATACGCACAGCAGCCATGTCACATTTGATGCCGTTCGTCCTCTTCTCCCGCTCTCTGCTCGCCCATCTAGTTACAAGAACCCGCCCATCCTCACGCACCTACGGAGCCATCACTGATTTCACACTGCACCCCCCAGCCAGCACGTCTCCCAGCCCAATTCGACGAATCCAAACTGATCCCATGCTACGATCCGCACACAGGCCATCCCGCCTAGCACCCCCTCCCCCCATGTACCACCCCGCAGGTCAGACATTGGCGGTCAAGTGAGATGGTGACGACATTGTTGGTATTGCCAGCTCCATCTTCGCCTGTTGGCTGCGTGCTGGAACACACCCACCTGTCATCCACGATGAACTTGTACATGTACCTGCCCGGGGGCAGCGGCATGCCGTAGACGAAGCACCTGTGCTTGGGCGACCAAGACATCGGGTGATGGCCAAGCCAGCCGTCGAAGGAGCCTTTGAGTACCACCTCAGAGGGGAAGGTATACATCCTCGGCACGTACTCGAACACGTAATGAATTCTGACAACATACGACACGCAGAGAAGCCAGACCTACGCCTTGACCACACGTCTATGGGCTCTGTGCATGCTCCTTACGTGTGGCTGGTCGTGTCTTGCATGGAGAGGAGGGGTGTGGTCTCCTCCACCGTGGCGCCCGCGTTGGTCGCGTCACTCGCGTCGACGTCCATTTTGTCGTCGCTATCCGAGGCACCCATGCTCGACGACTCGTTGTCGGTCGTGTCGACCAGAGGAGCGTAGCCAACCTGGCAGCCAGAGCATCGCACAACACACACCAATCGGTCACATAGAAGTGTGTGTCATGTCTCGACGGACCTCTCTTGGATTGTCATCTTTTGCATGCTTTTCGTCTGCAGTGACGGCCGACAACATGGGAGACGCAGCGAGGGCTGCCTGGGGACAGACAGACAGGCATGACCACAGGATCTCAGGTTTGGCAGACGGCTCACCGTGTCGCCTTGGCTTTCCTCTCGGCCTGTCGTAGGTGGCGCTGCCGCCCGGTCCGGCAATGCGAGCTGGGGCGAGTAGTGCTGCATGGGGGGGGAAGGGGAGTAGTGCTGCATGTGGGATGCAGGCAGTGAGCTGCGAGGCTGGCACACAAACGCACAGAAACCCAATGAGATTGATGCAGACAGTATGGAGGGGCAGCTTACCACGGGTGGTGGGGGTGGTCTGCTCCGGTCCGTGACGATCGCTTTGATGGCCTCGAATGCCGACATTCGATTCCGCCCCGCGATGGCCCTCTGTGTGCGCCTGTCACACATCAGCTGGACCAGCCCGCCCACAGTGTCGCACCCAGCGGCCTTCAGGCTGTGGATGAAGCGCTCGGCGCCCATAAGGCTGCGCTCGTCTCGCGGGTAGTAGTGCAGCGGGCGGCCGGCGAGACTCGCAGCGCACCACTGGATGAGAAGCTTCCACTGGGGGTCGCCACCAAACACGCCACAGCCCCAATTGCCTGGACAGACACACGCAGACACACGAACCGACGCAGATGTGCAGACAAGACACGATGGCCATCTGTGTGTGCCTCACTCACCCGTCGCGAAGGGCAGTCCTCCGACGATCGTGAGGCCATTGCAATGGAATGCCGTGTGTGCCTTCTTGAGATCTCGCACCACATGCGTCTTGTCGTACTGCTGATCACTCCCGTGCTTGCCGAAGTTGACCGCATCAAAGGCCACGATGTACTTGTTCAGAACCGGATGGCCATCGACGCGCCTCGTGGCCGCCGTGTCGTGGGCAGGGCCGCTGAAGCGGAGGGTCTCGCGGCCGTAGCCAGATGTTTTGCTGAACGTCTTGGAGCCGACGATCATGAAGGCCTCAGTGGGCTGCATGGCTCTGGGGAAGAGGTGGCGGGCGAGAAGGCACTCCGGCTCAATTGAGAACAAGATCTCCTCCTGCACCGCACCTGACACACACACACACAAACAGGCACAGACACACAGACACACACACAGAGAGAGAGAGAGAGAGACGGAGACGGCAAAGACAAATGTAAATCGATGCACATCAACCTGTCTGTCTCTCGTCTTTGTGTGCGTACCCTTTCCCAGTGTTCCGCCGGCGATGTGGGCATTGGCGAAGTCGCCTCGGATGGCCGGCGCGTCGAAGATGGACGCTTGGGTGCCTTGCACGAAGCGCACATCCACCAGTGGGGCGGTCGATGTCGCCCAGTCGTGGATACCCGCCTCGGGGCTGCTGAGGGCTTGGAACACGACCACACGCTCCGTCTCGGCGGTGTTGCCCTCCTTGATCGCCCGCGCCATGGTGTCCAGGTAGTGGATGAAGCACTGCAGCTTGGCCTTGCCAGAGGGTGTGCTGTTGTCGAACAGGCGGTCGAAGTTGAGACTGCCGTCGCCGGGCTGGTGCAGACAGAGGAAGCCCGCACCGATGAGGGCAAAGCACTGGCGGGCAGTCATGTGTGCCTCCGTGCCGCTGTGTGAGTGGCTGGATGGCGGCTGTAGGGGGAAGCTGAGGTCGCCCTTGGAGAGGATGCCGCACAGGACGGGCAGCGTCTCGTTGATGAAGGTAGAGGTCAGCACCCTCTCCATGCCATGGAAGCTGCCCCCTCGGCCGCCCATGGCCGACTGCAGCGTGCTCAGCAGACCGGTGACGTCCTTGGGCTCCTTTGCGCGCCCATAATCCGTCGCATAGTTGGCGAGGATTGTCTTGACGGCGTGAGGTGAACCGTTATAGAGCGACGACAGGAGGTGCGACGAATGCACCTGAAACGAAACAGCATCGTCAGACACACCAAATGCAGTCCTGCAACGAGGCCCTCTAGCATTATGGCCACTCACCAAGCGCGAGGTGGTCGTGTATTGCCCGCCGGGCTTCTGCAGCTTGGGGCATGCCGACGAGAAGTGATCGGAATCCTGCGGCCAGGCCAAACACAGGCAAAGGAACAGATGAATCAGCACCATGGGGCGTCCTTGGTAGCTACCTTGTCGCCACAATTCTTGCAATGGTGGTGTCCCGTCTTGAGGCAGTTGGGGAAAGTGCACCCTGGAACGCGGCAACCAACGCGGCCCTTCGGCTGCCCTGAACGGCTGCGCTCCCTGGCGCGTGATGTGCTGCGCTGTGGGCTCTTGTCGGGTGAGCCACCCTGCAGACAACACATGCAGGAAAGAGGGAACGGCATTGAGGGCGCTGTCTGTCTATCCTGTCGCCTGCGTACCGAGTATGTCGACGCGCTCTGTCCACCGGGCCCATGCCAGCAGTCACGCGCGAAGTGGTTGGAGTTCTGGTTCTTGCACCATTTGCAATAGTGGGCCTTGTGAGCCTCCTTGCAGCCAGGGACGCGGCAGGTCATGTTGCTGCCTCCGTTGCCCAGTCTTACCAGAAGCTCAACCCGGTCCTTTGCACGCACGAAGGAAGGGGGCGTGTTGTGGTAGTCCTTGTTGCCTTGGCCGGCAAAGGGAAAGAGGCGAGATGGGAAAAAAAGCACAGAAACGAGCTTTGACGCCAGGGCGACAAAGGAAGCGCACAAACGAGCCTCGACGTCAAGTGAAGGAAAGTATTCCTTGAGTGGCAGGAAAGGAATACAGCAGGAACAGGATTTACGAGACTAGCTCGCACAAGGGAAAGCTCTTTCCTTTTTTCGGACGTTTTGGAGGTGTCTGGCAGGCGGCGGCATCCTCGAATGTCGCAGGTGTGGAAGATTGGCTCATGACGGACAGCTCGCGCATCCTGGACACATCTTCTTCGCTGCTTGATCTGCGTCCTTCTCTGTCTGTCAGGCTCCGAGTCGCTCCGGCGGCTGCAGGATCCCTTCCTGCACTCACCCCAACTGCCAGAAGACGGGCAAGCACTACTGCAAAACCTGCGGCGACGCGGTCCTGTGCCGACATGAACCAAGGCCGATGATGCGACGCGACCGCCTCTCTGTGTGTTTGTCTGTGTGCAGGACTCTGATCACTATTCGTCTGCATGCCCCAAGCTGCGGAAGGCCTCGTCGAGTCGGGCGCGATCGGCCGCTGACTCGGGCGGAAGTGATGATGACGGCAACGAATCGGACGATAGCACGGTACGGGGGGATGGGAAGGCCGCATTCAATGCATTGATGGCTGGTGCTGCTGTCTGTTGTGTGTGGCTGTCAGGCTACATCGTCCCGCAGGTCTCGTCGGTCGTCTGGCTGCTCGTCTGGCTCCCCGGGTGGCGCCAACCCGATGATGCAGCCCCTGATAATGCAGGTACGCACATGCGCATGCACTCAGTGGATGCGAAGGCTGGCCGATGGTGTGTGTTGTTCCAGCTGCTTGCGACACAGCTGCTGACGTCAATGATGCAGCCGCCTCCGCCAGCCCCTGCGCCCGCCACGGGAGCTGGCCAGCAGGACAACACCGACCAGACGGCCGATCAGAACACCAATCAGCAGACCAGCCAGAACACCAATGCAGCTCCGGTACGCACCACCACTGCAGGCACTTCCTCCGCCTCTCACCGTGGATTTGAATGTCCCGTTCAGGCCGCCCATGTGTGTGACCCGCGTGTGCTGGCCGCAGCCATGCTCTTCAACAACCTCTGCATATCGGGGCAGCAGCACCAGCAGCAGGGCGGTGATTCGCCTCGCCACCGCCGCCGCTCCCCGTCGCCCCGTCGCCAGTCGTGCGGCGTCCGAGGCTGCCGCATCGACCACTCCCAACACAAGTGCCGACGGTGCGGCAAGATCAACGACCACCTGACCAGGAACTGCACGGTGCAATGTCGTGTCAAGGGCTGCAAGAAAGCGCACAAGCACTACTGCCGTCTGTGTGGAGACAAGGACAGCGACCACTGGGCCACCGAGTGCCCCAAGGGCATCACACTCTACCATCAGACATCCGCGGCCTCCGCTCAGGCCATCGCCTCGGGCCGGAAGATGATGCGGGGATCGACGGGCATCGTTGGGGGCGGCATCTACTTGTAAGCAGACGAAACCACGGAAACCATACAGTCACCATCAGCTGTCTCCGTCTCATCTGCGCCTGTGTCGATGTGTCTCGTCAGTGCGGCGTCCGAACAGGCCACCATGGGCAAGGCTCACAGTCCAGGCTGCATGATCGAGGCGCGAGTGTACCTGGGCAACAGCCTCAAGATTTCCGCCCTCTTGGGGGCCGGCCAGTACACCCACACGAGCCTCAAAGCACAAGGATACGACTCGGTGCATCTGACGGGCATGCCCACTGGAGATGAGTACATCGTCTTCAACTGGGCGCAGGTCAGGCTGAGGAAGATCCGTGACATGGCGACGGGGGCAGAGATACCTATCAGCCATGCGTGAGACAGGCAGGCCATCCATGCGAGTACACAGGGACGGTGTAGGGGCTTGGCGGGGGCCTCGTGTGTTTTTAAGGCAGTGGTCTTCGATGAGCTTGTGCCTTTGAGTCGACAGTCTCAGTGGTTTTGTGTATGGAGGTATCGATCTTATACATCGGACAAGCAATTCGCAATGCCGTGACGATTTCAAAGCAACATAAAGCAACATAAAGGCGCTCACAACGCGCAGTCTCGCCCATGCAAACAGATATAATCATCTATTCGTTCGTCCCTCCACTCAAGTCGTCATCTTTGCGTTGCTCTCTCATTTTCAGAGGCTCTACAAGTCCATCTGCCCACACAGCCACAGCCGTCACATTGATCAAGAGGTCGCCCCGCGTGTGCAGTGGAGGCAAGGATGGATCGATAGTATGCAATTCCTTGTCAATTGCATCCAATTCTGTAGAAGAAGACAGTGGGCGCAACAGTCGGCGGAGAACTGGGGGATCGTTGCCGCCTGCATCAATCACGCCGGCATTAAAGACACCGCCTGTTCGCATGTTTTCAGCGTACCGATGGGCCGGTAGTTGCACCAATATGTTGGTTCTCCTGTGAGGGCAGATACATATCAGACAGACACTCCTGTGTCATCTGAATCCGCCTCGTGTGTACCTGGGTGAGGCCTGTCTGCTGGTTGTGTGGCTCTCAGGTCGTCATAATGGTCAGCAGAGAACCATGCGTTGCAGGAAGGACCTGACAAGAGTCACACAAGATGGTCCATCTTCACGTGTCCTTCCTGTCATACCTGATCCAGTGCCGCATATCTCAGACCACTCGACGCAATACCTCTCACTGCAGCACAGCAGCGCAGACATGGTTTCGATTGGAAGCTGCACTCGAAAGTTCGCCTACTTGCACGGTGGCGCTCCATTTGCATACAAACAATATGCTGCTTTGATGTCGGAGTTGGTCTCTGTCTCAGCTTCCGTCAGCCAATGAACAAGGCAGTTCTTATACTTGCCGCGGTGCTCATCTGAGAGAGAGGATAAAGCACTAATTGCTGAAGAACAAGTCAGTGCGTGTCTCGTACTGCTTTGTCCAGCCCAGAAGTCACTCAGAGTTGTGGGGCAATCGTTGCCGCCAGCAATGTCATCAGACCACCTGAGGGCCGACACGCACATGAGAGAAAAGATCGCTGCAGCATATGTACACATCCAGCGGCCCCCTCACGTTCCCACGCCGCAAGTGGTGTCGAAGTCGGCGCAAAAGTTTGCTTCCGTTGCGGACAAGGCTGGTTCGGCGGGGAGCAGAACAAACACAAGAAAAGCAGGGAGGACCGTTGATGGGGTCATAGCGGAATGACGCCGAAGGATGCTGCCCTCTCCAGAGCGTTGTTTTGGCTTCATTGTCGCTCCGTTTCTTGCTTCGTTTCCAAAAAACCAACGTGTGACAGGGGGAAGGCGCTGCAAACGTACAGGGGGCGCTGTGTTCCGTGCAGGAGCGACTGGCCAGCCGTCGCTTTTGATGGACGAACTCGACACCCGGTCGAGACGATGATCTGGGGCCTGGGGCCGAGGAGCGGGCGGGTTTTCCCTCCTTTCGGGCTCGTTTTGGTTGCGCTCTTCTCTGTGCAAGTGTCTCGATGGAGGTGGTTGCGTCAGTCCAGACGTTGACCCTCCGTCATCTCATCGTCAGTCCTCTCTCCATTCCTCTAAGCACAGGTGAGAGGAAGACAAGCGCCGCATTGATATTGAATCGGTTGTCGTTTGTATGCAGCCAATAGTATGCAGCAAGTATGCAGTGCTCGCTGGACGTGATGCTCAGGGGATTTGATGGGATGGTCCTCTGCACTAGTGAGGATGTGGGACTTCACTTTAACGACTCTGTATTTTGCGGTACGCGCATCCTCTGGCGCCTCAAAGAACGTGGTGCTGGCGAGAAGGCTTCCTGCAACACGAAAGGCATGGTGTCTCCTTGCAGCATGTAAGCGACAGCGACACGATTACACACACCCCCACTTCATTCGCTCTGGGGGCTCGATGCAGTCGTGTATCGTCCCGTTATCGTCTCACACGATTTCCACTCAGGTGTTTCCTCAGCACAAGTGAGAGAAAGACGCGGAAAATGCGCCTTCGATGTGATTTATCCATCATGCATTCCATCGTGGGCGCCATCAAATGGCATCAATGAAGGACTTCCACCAAAGGATCAGCACACATTTATCGACTGCCGAACACCTCGGACGAAAGGACATCGGCAGTGGTTCTGCCGTCCCCTCTATTTGTTTGCGTTCTCTTGTCTTTTTTCATCGACCTATCATGAATGATGGATGCATTTGTGCTGCCAGCATGCCGTATTGTGACGCGTGAATGGATAGATGGATGAGGAGGGTGGCCCACACATACACGCTGCTGCACGTCTCTTTCGCACACCTGCACGGCTGTCTTGTTTTCTTTCTTCTTCAGGCTTTCGTCCCCCTTCGTGGTTCGTTTGGTCCTGGCCGGCGCCTCGATGGAGGCAATGGATGCTGGGCCGCGTCGATGCGCTCTCGTTGGGTTCTTCTCTGTGCAAGTGCTTCGATGGAGGTAGCATAGGGAGGACAGAGGCTGGCGCGGCCGGTTTCGGCCAGCGACCTCCCACCTGTCCTTTCTCACTCGACTATATACTCGTGTTGCATCACTCGAATGAATTCGCTGAGGAAGAGCAGACGAATTTCATTGGTCTACGTACTGCCACTTCTTCAGGCACGAGGGCGAAACGGGATGCGAGCAAACGAGTACGAACGAACAACAACGCTTTCGAATGAAACACGCTTACGACCGAACGACCGAACGAATTAGCAGCCAAAGAACAAAGAAGGGGAGATGATGTCTCCCTGAGCAAGTAAGCGATAAATTGATGGCCGTCAAGCCGACACACTTCTCTGATCTCTTTGTCATTCCAGTCCCTCGATGGAGGGCGCTCTTGGAGACACGATGCAACGAGCAACGTATATGCAAATGAGCAATCGAATACGAATGCCATCGAACGCACGAATGAGCGTTACGCGGTCGTCAGAGACACGCGAACGAACGATGGGCAGCCTCTGAGTACAAGTAAGAGAAAAGAGAGTGCACCTTCTCTCCTTCTCCAGAACGGCCCAATCATCGCATGTAATGGATTGTAGGGCCTCGAATGAGGCAGTACTACAGGGGCACACGGCTCTATTGAGTACGATGCGAATGGGTTGTGTTCTGCCAAGCCAAGTAAGAGGACACGGATATCCCATCGTTTGCAACCGATCTCTTGTGGATTTTTCAGGGCTGTTGGAGAAGAGCCTGCCTCTCCACTTGTCGGTCGATTTGATTGGGTCCACCACGTCACTTTACTCCGCCGTTCTCGATGGAGATTTGGAGGAGAGGGGCGCTGGTCGGAACACCTGCATTCCTGCAAGCTGAGCTACACAGGGACGGGTTCATGCTCGTGTGCGATGTGTGTGGGCCGCCCTCCCAGCCAATCCATTCTGTACGTATCTGTAATGGTATGGGCTTTGTATGAGACCGTTGCGTGCAATTCAGTGTGGAAGCACTTGTCGTCTTGTCGAGTATGTGTAGACGAAACCCTTCTTTTCCTTCTTGCCTTTTGCTGTGAGACCATCGCACTGGCTCTACTGTTTTGTGACTCATCCATGGACAAGCTGTGCACGTGTAGACAATTCGAAGCAGATCATCGTATCGACACCCATCGCCGGAAGCGCTGCAGCAGTGACACACACAATGTTCTTCTTGTTAGGTTGGGTGGCGTGCTGATTGCGGGTCGGACCGAACGCCTTGGCGCTATCGTCTGACATGCCTGCAGCTGCCTGGTCTGGCGATGGGGTCTTGCTGTATTGAAACGAGCTTTCTTCGTGAACAGTGACTTGGTGATCATGCAAGCGTCTTCATTTCCAGATTGAGTCCCAGTGCATCCATCAAGCAAAGTGCCAAGGGCAACAGTGATGGTAGATATACATGCCACGACGCTCTCTTTGATGCATGTGTGTGTGAGTCTGTGTCTTTTGTCGTCATCGTTGACTCATGCATGGATGAACAGCCTGCGAATGGGTGTGCATGGCCACCAGAGAGCGCTGAAGATGGACGGTCCACCCCGTTGACGCTGAGCGTCGGACTCCCTTTCATCTCATACGCGGCAGTTGCTCGAGGTCTGCACTGCCGCCCGTCCGCTTCGACCTGCCTCCTCAACGACCTCCTTGTCGCTGTCGCCTCGCTGCTTGACTGCGGCGAGGCATGGCGAGGCGAGAGGTGATGCTGTTGTCATTCGTCCTTTCCTTCCACAAAATCGGTCGGAGCAGTGGCCCCTGCGCCGCGCCTAAGCTCATCGGAACGAGAAATTCATCCCGTCCCCCCTCCCCCCCTGATCGCCTTGCGAGCTAGAGAATGCAACAACACAGCTCACAGGACTTCCTGCTGCTTTGAACGCTTTTCCTATGTGTGTGTGTTGTAGGTCTACCATTTCATCTTCCCTGTGGAAAGATCTGCGTCGTTCTGCCGCCCATAAGGTTGCTTTTGCTTCGAACGCTCGTCGATGGCCTCCTCCTTTCCAGCCTCGTTCTCGTCGCGCGAGGGGCGTGTCTGCCCCGTTGCGAATGGACAAGTGAGACGTCAGCTCCGTTCGCAGATGCCCACGACGCAGTGTGTTTGTTGCTGTGTGGTGTATGTGTCAGGATCGTGTGTCGGTGCAGGGATACACATTTGCTCACGGACGTGAGGAGGTGCGGTGCATATTCTGGCTTCAGGTGCGACGGTGTGCTGCAGCTGACCTCCGTTGTTCCCTCTTGCTTGTGTCAGGGCAAGTGTGCTAAAGGAGTTAATTGCACGTACGTCCACGCGCGGCCGCCCTCGGTGGTACTGGAAGTCGCCAAGCCCAACGCCGAACTATGCAAGTTTATCAAACCAGACGGTAAGCAGAAGGCAATTAGTGCTGGGCGCACATCAGGCAGACTGGTTGGATGCCTTTCCGTCGCAGGCTCTGGATGCGATTACGGTGTTAAATGTTTCAACCTCCACTCAATGATAGAGCAAAGAATCGTTCAGCGGTAACGATTGCATACTGCAGGCACATGGGTCGCTCACTGTCTGCGTGTGGCTGTGGTGTGGCAGCAATGCCCGTGGCTCATCGATGGCGTACAATAGGGCTCCCGGGTGAGACGGGGACAAGTGAGGTCCCCCGGGGACACGCAGTCACTGCTGCTTGTCTTGCTGCTGTGCGTGTGCAGATTTCCAGTTTATCCCTCCAGCCCTTCTTCATCTGTTACTGCATCCACACCAACGGCCATCGTCGGCAGGTACCACACGCACGCACACAGACAGACTGACAGGCAGGGAAAACCGACACACAAACAGATAGGAACCAACAGGGAAGTGACTAATCGTCATGACGACCGATTTTCTCTCCCTCTCTCTCTCTCTCTCTCTGTGCGTGTGTGTGTGTGTGTGTGTGTGTGCAGTCGCGGCGAGTGTGCTCTGGTCATCGATGGAGGCACCTTGGAGATGGGATTCCTAGAGGCGACGAAGCGCTACATCAAGGGGAAAGACTTCAAGATAACGGTGGACGCCATCCAAGACAAGTTCAACTGCAAGGTGACGCCGTACTTTACCGACTACTTCGGCACGGAGCCCGAGGCCCTCAGAGGTCCAGTCGCCCAACAAGCTCTCGGCAAGTACTACAAGGGCATCAAGGGCATGGGCTTCGCACCCCACTTGTCTGAGTAAGGCAACCAGCGACACGCGGATGCGCATCATCTGGTTGGTGCTCCACCCGTGTGTGCATTGCAGGTTGAAGTCTAATGGCAAACAGAAGGGTACGGACATCGCTATCGCCCGCAAGATAGAGAAAATGGCCAACAATCCAGAGGTCCCAGCGATCATTCTCCTGACGGGGGTAGGCTGCACGTGTGCATGCAGACACCCGATGTGTCCACTCTGGTGTCTACCTTCAGGATTCCGACTTCGAGGATCTGCTGCAAGAAACCAAGAGCGAGAAAAGCGACAAGCGCAAGCCGGTTTTCCTGGTCACGTGGAAGAAATGCCTCAAGTAAGACGCAAGGCAAGGGGCAGGAGAGATGCTTCAGGAAACAAGTAGCCCACGAGTGCTTTTGTGTCGCTCTCTGCTGCTGCAGCCGGCGGCTGCTGCCACTGGTGAGAGAGGTGCTCTATTTGGACGACATCTTCCCACCGACCTCTGAATGACTTACTGACACACATCCATCCATCCATTCATCCGTGT
This sequence comes from Vitrella brassicaformis, assembly GCA_001179505.1. Lineage (NCBI taxonomy): Eukaryota > Vitrellaceae > Vitrella > Vitrella brassicaformis. The sequence continues at coordinate 164,966 of CDMY01000718.1, read as the reverse complement.
ACGCACACACACATGGTGCCAGAGATGGGGGAGAGGGGGTGGTGTCGCACTGTACGTGCCTTTCTCGATATACACGCGATCGATTTTTGCTTCTCTACACATCGATGTGATGCTCGATGCCTCCCCCGGCTGCGCACTACTCTGCGCACACACAGACACCGACACACACACACACACAGACAGAGAGAGAGAGGGAGAGAGAGAGAGAGAGTGCGATTGACTTGTTCATGCGTGTCTTGCCGGCGAGCTGATTGTGTCGTGTCGTCGTGTGCGTTTCTCGTGAGTTTGTTATGGCGCGAGGGATGGTGGGAGGATGGATGGATGGAGGGCAATGCCCTCAGTCGGCACACTTTCAATGGGAGGCTTGTGATGCGTTTTTCTATCATCACGTGGGTCGACATGCATGACGACCAAGTCACTGAGTCAGGTGCTGAGTGGGTGTGGAGCGGGCAGTGATGAGGCAGAAAGGCATTATTGGCTGGCTGATTGCGTGCGGAGTACTGCTGTGTGGCGTTTGATCTCCCGCCTGTGCGCTGTCTGCCTCTGACGGGTGCACACGAGAGTGTGCCCATCTCTCCTTGGTGCACCCGTCAGGCACGGCCGCACACAGACGAAGGATGAAAGCCACACATTCACACGCGTTGGTTGTCGTGCTGCGTGTTGCGTTGTCCATGCCTTCATCGATGTGTCATGGACCTCGGTCATTCACGCGTGCACTCAACCACTCTTTCAAACATTCTGGCCACCATACAGAGCACTCCGTTCACACGAACACCACCGCTAAGTCTACTCCGTCGCTCATGCACGACACGCACCACTGCAATGTAAGATCACTGAGAGTCAGAACAAGTGACAAATTTTGACCGCCACAAAGAAATCACCTACTGATACATTTATCTACTGAACCCATGCATTCGCTGATGTGAGCAGCGCTGCTGCACACACGTTCCTGGCAATTGATTTGTGTCATGCGTGCACAAAATCATCCTCATGTGCCAGTCTGTCTGTCTGAGCCGATACCTGCCTGTCTGATCATATTCTCCTTACAAATCTATCAATTGTATGTTAGCAACCAGTAATCTGCGACCATTCTTGTCTGTGGTGGAGAAGTTGACGCTTGTGCGGCAGATGTCGGGGGGCAGATGAAGGGCACTAACGCGTCCAGCTCGTAGAAGTACTCGCCCGGACGGGATAGGTCCTCCAGCACACCGACAACCACAACCCTGCAAAGGCGCACGCCAGTTAGATGTGTCACATATGTATCTGTCTGCGTGTCCTGTCCATGCGTACGTGATCACGTACCTGTCGGCAATGTCGGTGTCATCCCGAGGCGTGCCAGCATGGCCAATGTGGCTGCTCTCTGGACGCCGCAACGTGGCACCGCTGCCATCGGGATCCCTGAAATATGCACATACATACATACATGCATGCCGCTCACGTGCATAAATGCATGTGACGGCCTCACCAAGTGACAGGCTTCCTCCCTCAGGGATGCTGCACGCGCCCGTCCCCTCGAATCCGTCACGCCACACGCGCCAGTCGAACATGACCAGATCGTTGGCTGTGGGCACGTAGCCGGTAGCGCCCGCCCGACGGCGATAGTGCCCAGCCCGAGGGGAAGCACCATCCAGCCGCCCAAACTTCCAAGTCACTATGCAGATCCGACACATGACCGCCTGCATAGAAAGCACTAGCCTTTGCGCACACCGTGGCGAGCAGACCTACCAGAGTACTTCAGCAGCAAGCAGCGGCAGCTACTCGTCAAACCTGTCACATGCACCCACACGCACTCACACAGAATAAGAGGGCAAAAGAGCGACTGCTGCGTCGTGATGTTGTCCCCTTCCCTCCAGCTTACATTCAGATAAACACAGGTGAGCAGACGGGCAGTCACCGACGAGGGAAGGCCTTGTCGAGCAGAGCGCTGAGGACGGGCCGCAGCGATCTCCTTGTTGATTCTGCTGACCTCCCCCTTGACCAGTGCCATCTGCCGCTTGACGTGAGAGGTGATGCCGCCGCCTTGACCACCGACATTGACAGAGGGCGAGGGCTCCTTCGCTTCTGCCGTTCATCGTTTCTTCCAAATCGGTCGGAGCAGCGGCCCCTGCGCCGCGCCTAAGCTCATCGGAACGAGAAATTCATCCTTCTCCTTGCCCAGCGATCCCCTTGCGAGCCTAGAAATGCAATCCAGATCTCGACGGACGCCCTTCCATTTGCTCTCACCCATCGTGGATCTTCGAATGAAAGGCCGCCTACACGCATCGATTTTGTCCATCCTCTTTCTGGGCGGTTTTCCGTTTACAAGGGCGCCCCGACGATACAGGCATGCTTATTCCTGCGAGTTGGGCATCGCCCATCTATGTGACCTTTCCCACATCCCTCGAGGTGCTGGAGACGATGCCGCGCCTTCTGAGCGGTCGGCCCATCCCGTCCTCACGCTGCTCGGCGACGCATTATTCCATCGTGTCGGCCAGGCGGTCCGGCCGCCACTCTTTTTGTCGCACTGTCCGGCCCCATCTCGTGCTGCCAACGGTGCCATCTTGCCACTCAAGCGGCGTGTTGACGACTCCCACCGCCCTTGATGGATGGACGGGGAGCTCGGTGTCTGTCGGTGTCAGTGGACGCCTTCAAAAGGCTTCCGCATTGGGCGCCACGGCCATCAGGCGCCCAGTGGAATGCATTCAGCACACGGAGATCTCTCGAAGAGAGGAGGGGACCAGACAGCAACGACACGACGATACTAAGCCGACCTGCACTGATGTGTTAATCAGAGCTGATGTGCTCTGTTTCGTTACTGCAGGTGTGATGGATCAGTGCTGATGGCGGTGCCGGTGCTACTGACAAGTGACGGTGGCTGATGGCATGGTGACCTTCCCGCCCACGCCATCAGCTGCAGCTGATGGCCTGGACACTCGGTGCCTGCTGCCGTCCGGGGGTGCTCTCTATTGTCTTCCTTTCCCCATCTATCGGCTGCCACGGCTGATGGCCCTCAGTCGTCGCTTGTGGCAATGAGGTCTGTCTCGTGCGGCACTGAGGGGCGTCTCGAGGAAGTGAGGAGGGATAGACGGCAGCGCGACAGAAGGAAAGAGGTCGGCCGGCCCACACTGATCAACACGTCATGAGTGATTTTGTCTTCGTTGTCAGTGCAGATGGTGACGGAGAGTGCCTTGTGGTGGTTACGTCTGCTGGCTGATCCGACCAGTGGCGGAAGTGACCTTCGCGTTGGGTCAGCCGTCTATCTCGCACAACCATGGGAATGGCGTCGTGCCCAATCGCTCACACGTGCGTTACGAGAGGAGATGGACCCGAAGCGAAAGGTCAGTGGCCACTCGCAATCTACTCATGGTTAGAAGAGGGGGGGAGACAGAGGGAAGGGAACGCAGTCAGCTGTGTTGTGTTGGCCTCTGCAGTCGTCCTTTGATCTCGTGGCGGACTCACTTGATCAAGACCTATTGTGCGCATGCAGTGAAGTGGTTCATGCGCGCTAGGTCCACCAATGTAGGCCTACCTATGTGAGCCTCGGCTTTCCTAGCACTTTTTTCGCGGCGTGTGAGTGTTGCTGCAGGAGCGTGCTGCACGAGTGTGGTACTTTCAATGCAGTCTGTCGATTCCCAGCCATCCTCTTCTGTCCGTGTCACCCACCCCCAGGCTTCAGCTGCTGATCCATCAGATCTGCTTCAACAGGCCGAAACGCAGGACCTCCCAGGTGAGTCGCTCACACGACACCGTGGACAGAGCCACCTCATGCACGCCTCTGTGTGCCTGTCGTCCCCCGTGTCTTGTCTGTCAGTGGATGGCAACGTCGCCACAGGCGGCGCAAACACGGCAGACGAGCTGCAGCACGGCCATGCAGGTGAGTGACAAGTGACGGCGCCAGATCAAGAACCCTGAAATGTACTTGACGCATTCGCTTGGTCAATGTGTGCTGTCGTTCAGATGCTGCAATGCGTCCTTCTGCCCCTGGTGAGGTTTTGCCCTCAGAAGCACGTTGGTGTCCCATCCATGTGTTCTTTTGCCTGTGCCATCTGCCTACAGATGGCACCCCGCCGTCGCTGGGCGGTCCGCCAGCAGGAGACCAACAAGGGCTTTCGGCTGCTGCGGCCGCCGGCAAGCAGGGCGGCCACTACCTTCCCTCAGCAGGTAGGAAGCACACCACCCACAAGGTGTCCCACTTGTCCATGTGCCCGTGTCTGCAGGAGAGATGTTCGAGTTCGTCAAGGCCAACTTCAGAGAGCTCCGCAGCTGGGCCAAAATCGTGCTCGTCTACGACTCGGAGGATGGCCGTCACCGTGTGGTCTACGACACGAGGGACCCATGGCGGGTCCGTTGGGATGAGGTGGCCGCCGTCGAGGTGCGGCTCAACCAACAGCTGGTCAGCAGGCGGTTCAACGAGCGAGTCATCATCACATGCACGGTGGCGGAGATCTGGCGCGCCTCCAAACCGGACCTGGTGCCAAGCAAGGGCGGCAGAGGAAAGGAGTATCCCTCCGTCCGCCTCGACTTCAAAGCACCAGCGAAGTCGACTCACCAACGGGCTACATTCGAGTCGTGTGTGAGGACACCGACACGCGAGAGGTGACCGACGACCCCGCTCAGGCAGACGTGTACCCCCAGTGCAAGCTGGGAGTCTTCTACGATTGGCAGCACCAGTACAGCATCGAGTACAGGCCCGTCGAGGAAAAGGTGCACAACCACGGCGTCATCTGCTGTGAATTCCCTGTCGAGGGTGGCGTCTGTGGCGAGCTGATGATGGAGGGCAGCCACACCGAGCACATGAAGAGGCGACACTCTGACCAGCTGTCGGAGGAGAGGCAGAGAGAAATTCTGGACAGGCAGAGGAGGAAAGAGGAGGTAGGCCGGGCTGCCTGGGAATGCAATGGTGGGAGTGAATCCATGCACACATGCGCACCCCAACGAGCTTCTTAGTTGATGTGTGTTTCATCTGCCTGCTTCAGGCTGCCCCTCCGTTGCCTGCCCCTGCAGCGAGGCCCCACAAAAGGACAGCCGACAGCACCGTCACTATTAGCGACACCCAGGCACGACACCGAGATGCACCACAGGGCATAGCGCATACGTGCAGCAGACACTCTGTGCAGTTTCATTTCTGCAGGGGCGCGCTGCCAAGTCGGCCAGGAGTGGTGAGGATGGGCAGAACCAAGCCAGCAACCGTGTCAAGGTGAGCATGTCGGTGCGCCCATAGATACGTCATGTGTGTGCCTGCGTGCTGACGGATGTTTTGTTGCTCTTCCGCGCCTCTCAGCGGAAGCGCTCCAAGGCGCGTCGATACGGTGTTGCTCCGCCACCTTCTATGACCGCCCACCAGCCGGCTGTGCCGCATCCGCAAGTCCGTGCCGTCATGGGTAAGGCGTCCCCCACCTACTTCGTAATATTTGTGTGCGCATGGTAATCTGGGTGTGCGGTCTGATTGCTCTGTAGGTTCCCCTCCTGCCGCTGCTGGTGCTGCTCCCCATTCCCCTCTCCCGACGCATCCACCTCATCCCCACCCTCTGCCGATATCCCTCACCCTCCCCCCAGCCCTACAACCCAACGCATCTTCATCCCCCGGCACTTGCCAGGAGACTGCTCCTGCTCCACAGCAACCGCATGACGAGGAGATAGCGGATGGATTCATCGGCCGGGGTACGGCGATGAGCCAGCAGGGCCCACACAACAGGACAGCTGGATTGCGGAACTCGAGAGGCAGCTGAGGGACTACACGCCTCCAATGGCGGTGAACAGGGAGGCCATCAGGGCCACGGCGTTGCAGATCGCTAGTCAGGTGCCGGGGCTGAACGACTTCGACGCGAGCGACGAGTGGATTGACGAATTCATGGTGGCGTACCAGCAGGTAGGGGGGAGCAAACACAGGGAGGGAAACAAAGTCCATGGCCGTGTCTCCGCAGAGCCCACCTGTTGTTGGAGCTGCGGCTGCTGCACACAGTGAGTACGGCCAGGATTATCCTACACCCAGCGCACAGACGCCCAGACTCTCCACCCCACAAGCAGGTCGGCCGCTGAATTCGACTGCACACGCGCCAGCACATTCATTCATTGCAATCTTCTTGATGCAGGTGCTGCCATGATGACCCCCCAGATGTCGACCGTCCAACCACAGAGAACCGCCCATTATCCTCATGGTGAGTGAGCTTCACGCAGAGAAAGCCGTGAACCTCCGATTCCCTGCTTGTGTTGTGGATGTGGCACCCTGTTCGTCCCACTCCCCATGCTCCAGCTTCGCCACAGCAGCAGCAGAGCCACCACTACTACTACCACCAGCAGGAGCGGCAACGTGCAGCTGACATGCCTGGTGCGATGCCGAGACACCTGTCATGCCCCTGACGACACCATGTGCACTGGTCTGTGCTTTGATCAGGATGGACCCACAGTGGGCCAGCATGCCCCCCATCCCATGACAGCCAGGTGCGACAGAGACGCGCGAGCCAGGCACTACCTCGCAAGACGCCGAGGGCACAGGAGGTATGAGTGACGCACACGCACACGTGCTCACACAGGGATGCGGACAAACGCATTTGTCTTTCAGCGCCCGCCTTCGTCGTTCGCCGATCTTGTCGGCTATGCGAACAGTCTGCGGGAGGGCCACCCAGGCGTATCCGTGGATACGGCTGCTGACCGAGAGGAGCTGTGGTTTGTTGTGCGGCCGGGTCTTTTCGGAATCAACTACAACGGGGTGGACATGCGGCTGGTCAATGATCTTGCTGTGCGTGTGGACGTGGATCTGTCCCGCGGCGACTCAGGGGTGGAGGCGGCGTTTGAAGACGCCATCATCAGATACCAAATGCTGTCGACGTTGCGTGCCCCTGCCAGCCAAGGTCAGGTCACCTCACCCCACACAAGACGCGCAAATACGGCATCTGGATGCTTTCTGTACTGGGTGCTGTCTGCAGATGGCGGTCAGCCCATGATGCCCGCACAGAGCCCCCACCTCCCACCTGTCAGTGAGGGAATTGGCGGGCGTACAGCCGTCCACCATCACACCGGCATTTGTCGCATTCCCTTGTGTCGTGTTTGCAGGGTCCTGGGGCAGCTGCAGCTGCGGTTGCGGGTATGAAGGCACACAGAGATGGAGGTATGGGTGCACACAGAGATGGAGGCTGCCATTGTCGCCATCCAGGCCGCCTGAGTGGTCTCATGATTGGTCTTGTTTGCAGGCATGTCCCTCGCCCCACCACTGCACCACCCCTCTGCTGCTGAGAGCACGGTGACAGCACACGCGAAGGATGAATGGGACAGGAAGGATGCATTCATTGCCATTTCCCCTGTCCTTCGTTGTCCAGGGAGAGCCGTCGGGCGGCGAGTTCGACAGCCCTCTGCTGCCTCCCCACCATCGGCAGCACCGGTGAGGCGAAGCAGCCACACCACATCCACACCACACCACTGTGCCTGTGTTCTTGTCTGGTCTCCCTTCAGAGCTCGTCGCTATCAGCAGCCACTGAGCGGCAACGCACAAGGACATAGCGCCTCACAGGCAAGCCTCCCAGCAAAGGCACATTTGCCATCGACAAAAATGGTGCGCGTGTTTCTCATTCAGCCGTCGCACGTCTCTGCTCCATCGCCACTGCCGCCACGGCCGCCACTGTCCTCTTGGCCGGCGGACGACACCCAGCACTTACCGGTCAGTGAGGTAGCAATTGATGAACCACGTTTACACAGCGGCCGTGTATCGGGCGCTTTCATTGTGTCGTCCAGGCTATGGGCGAGGGCGGCTATGCGGCGGATTGGTTCCCCCTCGGTGGCCTGGGCTTGCATCCACCACGTAACCCCCCAAGTAAGGAACCCGTGTGAGCACCGACAAATGGAGCGTGAGCACCGACAAATGGAGCCGCTCTGCTGTCCTGTCATTGGTTGCAGACCTGTACGAGGATGACCATGAACCTCATCTCGACGCCGACAAGGTCTTCAAGAAGAACTGGCGGCTGGACGAAGACAGCGACTAGGTCCAGTGACTGTGGGGAGGTGGGTGCGTGATGCTGCTGGTGGGGCGGGATGGGATGGGATGAGGCGCAGGACGGGTGGGTGGGTAGCCGGACAGAGGGCATCGTGCGTGGGCGTGGCTGGGAGGTTTGTGTCTGGTGGGGGGCAGACAGGCGCGTCAGTGGATGGACTGGCTGGTGGAATGAACGAGTGGTTGAGTGAGTGAGCGAGTGAGTGAGGCGATTGCATGGCGTGGATCGCTGCGTGACGTGATGATTGATTGCTTACTTGGGATAGGGGGGGGGAGGGGGCACAGGAGGGCGACAGAGGTGTCTATGGCTACGATTGCTCAAATGGATGGAGATGTCTCAGCCATCCACCAGCAGGACTGGCGGGGCCTGCCTGTTTTGCCGCAACGCTCCCCGACGATCCCCTCCCCAGTCCACGACGTACATACTCGCTGGATTGTTGCTCGTTCGCGTGCATTCCGCCGCCCTCCGCCACACATTGGGTTTGCGGTGGGATATAGCTACTGGGTCGTACTGATATTCGTGATCTTGACTGGCTGTGCGAAAGAGACTCACCTGTATGTGTGTGAACTCTGCAGCGGAGGCGCACACTGACTTCCAACTACCTCACTGCTTGGCTTCTGCTGCATCGTACACACAGGTGGTCATGTCGTCCGTGTGCGTGTGCGTAGCCTACGTGTGAGTGTGGCGATGGAGGGAGGGAGGGCGGGAGGGTGGCTCTAGCACGCACACTCATTCATGTGTGTACGTGTCGGGTAGGAAGGTTGTCTGTGTTTTGTACCATTGCGTAAGGGACGACACTCACGTAGAGGATGGATGGATAAACGGACGGCCGATTTTTGTCTGAGGGAAGCTGAGCTTGGTAATGCTGTCTGCTTCCCTAGCACATGATGGAGAGACATGATCCATACGCTGCGTTGCTGCATGTGCGTGTCCATTGCTCTCTGTGAGGGGAATGGGCGACCTCTCCTGTAACACATCTAAATGCACCTCTCCTGTTCGGAGGCCGCCTTGCCTGTGTGTGTGGGCGTGTGCGTATGCAGATACTCACGAGCAATTGAGAGCGCACCATGGCGAGCAGCGGGAAGTGAGTTCTCTTTGTCTCACCTGCATGCGTTGAGCATATGCGTGTATGGATGTGTAATACGTGTAGTCATGACTGGCTGGTTTTTCTTCACGGAGCGTGTTGGTGGTGTGTTTTTTCCCACGACACACGGCCGCCCAAGGACTCTCATTCGCGAAGAGTGTGAGCCCTTGGTCGCTCGTGTGGTATCAGGCCAGGCTGCTGTGACGTGAGTAAGTAGATTAGGTGCTACAAAATCCGTGTCGACTAGCTCTCTGTGGTATTCCTATGCGTTGATGTGGAGTGTGAGTGTGTGTGGTGTGGTGTGTGGAGAGCGGAAGTGGGGGTGGGCCTGGCTGCGTGACGGCTCGTGTGAGTGAGACGCCACGCAGGAGCCTCACACATCATACATACACCGTGTGAGCAGCCATTGCCGTCGGGTGCCTTTCAGAGGTCGGCTGTTGGTCGCGTGTGTGTTCTGTCTAGTACATGTTGTCCGTCAGAGGGCGCACATATTTGTTGACTTACAGGGATGGTATGTATGCTGGCAGGTGTGTAATCCAACCTCATTGTCTGCCTGTCGGCCTGTCTGTATATCTGTCTTTCTTTCGTCTGTCTGTCTGTCTGTCCTCTGTCTATCTGTCTGATCAGCTCAGTAAGAAGGTACATTTGTGGGGTGCTGCGTGATGAACGGTTGCTGCGGTGCTTCCATGATCTGGTTTTTCTTCATCCAGCGGCAGTGCGGCCATGCCGGGGGGGTGTCTTGGGTGGGCATATGTGTGTCTCGTCGGTGCTCACATGCGTTCATTCATTCGTTCATCTCTGATGGTGGCTGGATGGAGGGGAGAGAGAGAGATAGACGAGCCAACCAACTGTCCAATCACAATCAGCAGAGGTGCATATGTCGTCGGTCTTTACACATATGACGTCTTGATGGGGCGCTCTCTTCTTCTGTGTAGTGCTCGTGCGTATCACTACCTTCTTGTGTAACAGACCCGCCTGCAATGCCTTAGTTTCCTCTGTCGGTCTGCCTGTCTGTCTGTCTGTCTGTCCGAACAACGCAGTACGAACGTACATTCGTGACGTGCTGCGTGAGGGACAGGGGCTGCGGTGAGCTTCCATTATCTGGTCTTTATTCATCCAGTTGCAGTGTGGCCCTGCAGTGGAATCTTGTTACGTACATGCGGGGGTTGTGCGTGTGTCCTGTGTGTGTCTTGTCGGTGCCCCCCCCCCCCCCCCC
>CDMY01000718.1:0-154402 GCA_001179505.1 Vitrella brassicaformis | reverse complement strand
CCCCCCCCCCCCCCACACACACACACACACACATCCGTGCGTTGCACATGCATTTTTGTATCGGACAGTAGCTGCACGGGGAGAGAAGGAGAGATAGACAAGCCAACTGTCCCATCAACGCTTATTTCGTCGGTCTTGACACGTATGACGTCTCAATGGGGCTCTGCGTGTGTCAGTATTTGCCTGTCCATGTGTGTGGGTGTCTTTCAAAGGGGGCAGGGCATGTGCTTCACATACATGGATACATACGTACGTACACCTACAAACACACTGCATGATTCGGTGACTGCTGCCGGACACAGTTGTCCCCGTGACTGGTGCATGTTGGTGTCCGCTCGATGGAGTGCATGCATGGCCAGACACTTTCAAGCTGCCTCTCTGAGCGAGTCTGATCCGTATGCAGAACAGTGACTGTGGGCGAATGTGTGTGGGCTACGTGGGTGTGTGTGTGGGTGTGTGGCGGCACACGAGAGAGGGAATGGTGCCGTTGTGTGCGCGTGGTGGCGACGGAGAGAGGGATGGAGGGGTTGGGGGAGGGAGGATTTACCACACAAGGATTCACACGTGTGGACGTGTGTGCCTAAACAAATATGCGTCATCGGTCGGTCGGCTCGTGTGGTGTCGTGTCGCTGTCGGGCAGGCAGGTTGTGTTGTGTTGTGTTGTGTGGTTTGTCTTGTGATTGTGCAGTATTGCCTAAGGGACGACGAGGCGCATGTAGATGTGTGCGTAAGGGACACGAAAGTACGTACGGCTGATTTTTGTGTGCGTGGGGCGGTGGGCGGCGGTGAGTGGCGGGGAGTGGGGGAGAGAAGGAACACGTAGCGTACCGTTGTCATGGTTAGGGGGATAATTTCTGAGTCGTAGCCCCCTGTCGACACACTCGACATGAGGTGTGCATACGGCATTTGTGATGTCTGGCTAATTCTGCGCATCTGCGTACACACATTACACACATATTTGGTCTTTTTCGAAAGGCAGCGAGGCGGTGATGCGCTCACGGGCATCGCCTCCTCGCCAGGCGGATCGTCGTTTATGGCGGGACATCCTCTGGGTCCATGGCGCTGCTGGTTGTTTGGTCGAGCGAGAGATTTGCTGCGTGCGATGTGGGGCGGTTGCATACCCCACCGGGAATGGGCCCACCGGGGGATGAGGGCGTTTCCTTTCTGCTGCTTGCTGGCTCCTCTTTCCGAGACATACATGATACATACGATCCACTCGCTGCATTGTCGCGTGTGCGTGTCCACAGCTGCCTGTGTGTGTGCTGTGCATGGTGATACGTGTCATATGTGGCGCTGCCTTTATTCTCATCCGCAGCGCATCCATGTGGCCATACACGGCAAGGATCGATAGCAATGCGCTGCCTGCCTGCCTGCCTTCGTGGATCGTCTTGCTGATATCCCAACACACAAATCCCAACCTCTCTGTGTGTGCGTGTGTGGAGAGGGGGAATGGGCGAGGAGTTTTATCGGGCTCGGGCTCTTCTGCACACACCTCATCTCTCGCCTGTCTGTCTGTCTGTCTGTCTTGGAAGGGGGAGTGCGCGCCGCTCGAGAGAGAGAGAGAGACAGGAGTTGGGTGGCGTCTGCAGGGGGGCGGTGTGAGTGTTCGTTCTGTCTTTGTTTGTCGTATGTGTGCGCGTACGTATCCCTCTATGTGTCATTGGAGAGGTGGGTGTGCTGTAGTGGGTGACGTCTGACTGGGGCCCTCTGCCATGCAACTCTGTCTGTCTGTTTGTCTGTGTTGCCCTTCCTTCCACTCTCCTCCACTCGCAAGTCGGTTACAATAGGTGAATGCGTATGTGCCCTCTAGGTGTGGCGCGGTGGATGAGAGGGGCGGCGGCCCCCCCCCTCACACACACACACACACACACACTCGCAATGAGTGGCTGCTGGCTGATTGCATTGCGTTGTCTGCACGGTGGTGGCTGGCGATGCATTGTGCTCTGGGGCCATCAACGTGAGAGCGCCATCAGCGTGTCTAGGTCATCGATGATCGCACCACTCTCTGTCTGTCTTTGTGTGTGGCTGGCCTTTGGCTTCTGGCCTTTTCTTTGACGTCTCTGCGGCCCTGAGTGCCTGATAGTTTGTCTTCAGATCACTTGTAGGTAGGCGTCCATGACTCCATGCGTGTCGCCTATCGCTCCTCACGCGGGACGCCTCGCTGGATTGCCTGACATCTGTCTGTGTTTTTATGGTGGTGGTGCTGCCGATACAATCCTTTTTTCTCTCCCTCTCCCTGCCGTTCTGCGTACGTACGTACGCACGTACACAAGAGTGTCATGCTGCTGGGATCTTCTGGCCATTCATGGAGCTGGAGAGACGATTCTGTGATATCCATGGACACATCCGTCCAAGAAACAGACTTATACATGCGGTCCACATGAAGAGACATGAAGAGACATTTTTCTACGTAACATCGGAAAACAGCTGAAGACGCCGTGCGCGCACAGAAACTCCCTTACCATCCATTACCATTTTGAATCAACTACGATCTATTTCTCTATCCGACCTCGAGAAAGAAACTGTCCACGAAACTATCTTGTCCCTCCAGAATGAGGGAAGGGAGATTTTGTCCGCCATTACTGACCTGACGTGCAATCTCGACATCACATACTGCGTGCAATCCTGTCGAAAACGCGCCTCGACTCAGCACAATCACACGCATGATTCGGGCCACACTCAGCACCACATGTTGGCCCGAAAACAAAACCTACAGCCATAAGGCAGTCTCATCTGCAGCACCTCCGCTCAACACAGCACAGCACAGTACAGCACAGCCCTCGGGCACATCACGGCAGGGAATCATCTGGCAGCGGGTGCAGGCCGTTGACGCGCTGGTTGTCTGTGACCTCATGTCGCACATCTGATTGTGTCATGGCCGACAGAGAAAGGCGACACTGTCGAGGGCGCAGAGTAGGCCGGACACCATTGGCGAGTCGCCCTACTGGTCGAGTGGCTCGTGTGCTGACTTCTTCGCCCTCAATATGGCAGCGGACTTCTGGGCACATGTCAACAGAGGGGGGGCGGGGGTGGGTCGTGCGAGTGAGGAGTGACCAGGGCGGGAATGAGTGTTTGTTTGTTAAGTGATGGACTCAGTACATTGTCGGTGTTTGAATAAATTCTTTGTCCAATGCACTGGTGATGTGTTCGTTGAGCGGTTTAAAAGCTAGACATCATGATACACATTCACCTTTGAGTCGACCGACATGCAAACACCCAGAAATACAGGACCCCAGCCACGTGGCGTCTCCTCTAGTCCTTGCCTTCTGCCGGCCCTCACTCGACGGACGACGGACTCACCACTGAGTGCACAAATGGATGGATGGATGCCTTCACTGCTGCCGGCCACAAATCAATCAGTCGGTCAGGTGTGGCAGGGGGGGATGCTATGAATGAGGGACGGGAGAGACAGAGAGAGAGGCGCCAGGAGCCATGGACGGTCTCACCCTCTAGAAGCGACGCGTTGCAGTCAGGTAAATGATGTCATCAAGGTCCCGTGCGTTGATAGTGAAGTTGTTGCTAAGCTCCGTGCCGGTGGGGAGCAGCTGTTCAATGGCATCGCGAACGGCGTCGACGCCATTAAACACACGCGCGGTCAAATGCTGCAGGCCTCGCACGGCACCGGCGATGGCTGAGATGCCGTCGCGGATGCGCTCGGCAGCAGCAGGGGGGTCCAAGCCGTCGGGCACTGAGGAAGGAACAACACACACACACGGCAGCAATGCACACACACAAGATGAGCCAGCCAGTATCCTTTGTTGCAGAAATTGCATACCTGGCACCCATATGTCTATGTTTTGGATCGACGGGAAGCTAGCCGATCGCCAGCCGTCCAATGGACCCTCAGTGAGACTGACCTCCCAGTCACCGACGTCGACTTTGCCCACCTCCCTCCCCACCCCCAGCCCCTCTAACACGCCCCTCCCGTCCTCTGCACTCACAGCTGAGAAGAACCACAGCGACTCCACCTTGTTCGGCATCTTCTCTGCCAGCAGCTGACCCGCAGCACCGCCAAGAGCACTGTCGATGATCAATTCTCGGGCTCTTGGGAGCTGCTGCAGGTGTTGGATGATGGCGGGGCGGGGCGAGGGGGTGTTGGGAGGGGGGACGAAGCCAAAGGCATTGCGGACCCACACGTCCTCCACGTTGTCGAATGTGAGTGTCTTGGCGATGTCGACGGCCGCCTGGCTGGGGCTGTCGACGGGGTGAGTGAGATCATGCTGGCTGATGTCGTAGTTGAGCTGTCCCGCGTTCCTTGCGGCCGCCTGGATGGCCATCATGACGAGGGGGGAGGGGTTGAGGGGAAAGTGGTCGCTGTAGAACAGCGACAGGTCGAAACCGTCGACACATCGGAACTCGAAGGCGACGTTGGCGTCGGCTCGGCAGCACGAGCTGTGCAGCGACTCGAGGGACTGCAGGAGGGGAAGGACACGACTGTCGATATGGCTGCGTTGGATCGCCACCGTCAGCTGAGTGAGTGACTGGCGGCAGCCACGCGATGTGAGCACCGCCTACAGCACACAGCAACAGCACACACACATATGGTAAGATTGCACCGTCCAGACCTGTCTGTCGCGTGCATCTATTGCTGGTGAGTTACCTGCAGTCTGTCCACCGCTGCACGCGCCCGGTCGATGCTAGCATCGCCGGCCGCCAGCTCGATGGTGCCGATGCTCTGCAGACCTGCAAGGGGACCTCTCTGCCCAGCAGCTGCCTCAGGCATGCGCTCGAACACCGCCGCCCAGTGCTCGCCGACTGCCCACAGCCTCCCGCCCACGTGGTGCAGTGACTGTGACGAGCTGATGAAGCTGCCCAGCTCATCGGCCCCCCACCTCTGCTGCTCCACTGTCTCGAGTGACGGCATCCGCCACCCTCTGTCAGCCAGGCCGCGATGATCGGCGAGGACGCCGGTGACGGTCGTGAGCGCATCGAGCGATGGAGGCGGGACGAAAGGCGCGATCTGGTCAGGGGGTAGCTGCTGTGGTCGGCCGACGGTACTCATCTCCCTCTCAGCCAATCGCACGGTCCGTTGCAATGTGATGGTCCGCAGGGTGCCGCCATTCATGTTGGCAGCCCGCCGGCCGGCAACATGGCCCTCGATCACGGTGATGAAGACGTCGATGCACCACAGAGCCTTACCCACGGGGTAGCGGAGAGTAATTGTCGTCAGCCGAGTGAGTTTGTTGGCCCATTGGGTGACGAGAGCGAGAGGGACCCGCTGCCACACCGACCGCTCGTTGCTGTTGGTGCTGTCGATGGTGAGGTGTGTGTGTGTGGGCGCTGTGTGCTCCCAGGCCGTGTTGGACAGCAGGCCGAGCAGATAGAGCGGCAGAAAGGCCGTGATGCAGTTGACAAGACCATCCTGCGCAAAGGCAAAGACACACAGATAGCCGACAGTGAGTCAGGTGCTTCATTCAGACTGTCTGAGTCATTTGCTCTACCGTGTCTGTGATGGTCTGCCTGAGTTCCCTCTCCCTTTCGGCGCGTCGCTGATCCTCATCGCTTGCAGCAGCTGCAGATGGCTCGGCGGAGCGGCCTCGCTTGGCCTATTATCTCTCACACAGACGAGTGAACGATGAGCTGACAAACAATCAGGCCCCTGACACCTCTCATTCATTCACCTCGCCTGCCGGCCGCCGTCCGCAGCAGCAGCAGCAGTGTCAGACATCGTCCCTCACTGCACAGTGACACGGGCAGGAACAGCGAGCAACTGGATGGAGATTAGGGTCGTCGTTGAAACCGACGCTGCGAGCTCAGATCTTGGACCATCCATCGCGCTTCACTCTTCCAACGCCACGAAATCGCTCACGGCGCCGGCTGCTGTCCGCCCTTGACGATGCAGACGGTGTTTCAGCAGATGCACTCATCGCGGCAGCGTCACAGAAAGTGTCGGCTCTGCCGGCATGTCTGAGCCTGAAGTGTCGGCCAGGTGTCTGATGGCCCACCTGCTGTCATCCGACACACTCCATGTGCCCAAGAGGCTTCTGACTCAGAGAACACCACTCACCGAGTGGCAGCGGCGGCTGTTCGATTCGTTATCCCTCAGGCGGCTGGAGGGGATGCCGGTGCAGTATGTGGTGGGGCGGTGGGACTTCCACCACATCATCCCACGGTACACACAGACACACACAGGCAGAGAGATGGGGGCGTCTATGTATGTGTGCCGGCCTGTCTGTGTGTGCAGGCCCGAGACGGAGGAGCTGGTTTAGCTCATTTTGGAAGAAGTGCGGCGGTCGGTGATTCACTTGGTGGATGTGGGGGCCGGCACCCTGGCGCTGCTCAAACAAGCGCCCACAGCGAGGTGGGTGAACAATCCACAGAGAGAAAGACGATGGCCATGTAAGCCTCTGTGTGTCATGAGTTCGTTCTCTCAGGTGCACAGCGATTGATTTGAGCCCACACGATGTTCGGTTGGCTTCGGAGAATGCGGCCACTTTGTCCTTGGCCGAGCGGTAGAGGTGCCTGCAGGCCGACATGCTGACATTCGAGCCGCCAGACGACGAGCGCTATGACCTGATTGTCAGGTAAGAAGAGATGCACTGTTGACGAGTCGACAGTGCACTTGCCTTCTCTGCGTCTGTGTGTGCGAGGCCCACAGCAGAGGGCCATTAAAGAGACTTTGTGGACAGCTGTGCGTTGCTGTCATGCGTCAGGGATTACGAGGACAGCGGCGCCCTTGACGGCGGCACCGATGGCATGCTCTTCGTCCGATCGCTGGCGAGCAGAACGGCCGCCTACCTCAAGCCACACAGCCAGGGCGGCATACGGCAGGTGACAAGGCCCTCTGTAGCGCAGCAACTGTCTGTCGTCACTATCGTCCTCTCCTTCACTGTCTGCAGGTGTGGTTGGAGACGGACTCGTCCCATCCAGAGGTGCTGTAAGGGATGGTCGCCAAGAGGGACGGCTCGGGCGACTTTGGCCGTGTGGTGACGATGAAGTGGTGGCGGGACCTCAGCGGCCATCCGCGATTTGGCAGTCTCGATATGAAGGAGTGAGTACGGTGGTCGCGACGACAGGACGGCATTCCTACTTTGGAAGGAAGATGACGTTAATGTGGAGCAGCGTGAGCCAAGGCCAACTGGGGACAATGCTGCGCTGCAGGGTGAGGGAGAGGAACAGATCAGCGCAGAACACACGCCTTGTGTGTGTGTGTGTGTGTGTGTGTGTCTGATAGGCTGCTGGTTGCACAGAGGTACGCATTGGTGGAGATTGACGGACGGCCACAGCAGCAGCGCAACACCGCACTCATGTGTACCATGTCCATTCGGTGCTTCAGAACCACGCCAAGCGCTACTGCCGTGTCTGCCGCACCAAGGACAGCGACCACCGCGCCATGAACTGCCCCACCCTCACAGCTAAGTACACTTCCGGCCGCTGTGTCGGCTACCACCAGACGTCTCCCGATCGCGGCCAACAGATCACGCAGTCGGGCGTCATGCAGCCCAGTGCGTCGGGGGCCGCTGGGTGCGGCATCTACTTCGCCATCCGGCCAAACGAGACTCAGCGCAAGGCCCACAACCATGGCTGCATGGTGACGGCGGAGATCTCCCTTAGGAGGCCCAAGCATGTGTGGCGGGGAAAGGTCCCCAACGTGACTTACGAGTCCCTGGCAGCTGAGGGGTATGACGGGGTGATAGTGCATGGGTTTAGGTCGGGTGTGGAGGTTGTCGTGTATAAGTCAGAGCAGGTCAGAGTGCTATCTGTACAGGACATGTGATGGATGGCCAGCTCTCCGTGCGGTGTTTTTCGCCGCTTTTCCATGTCCACGCAAAGTGACCACGATTCACATGAAATCACGATTGTTCGCTAGTGGAAAGTCCGACATCAACGACAAGAACTGGACTGACTGGAAGGGAAGGAGAGAAAGGGGAGAATGGCTCGGTGGATCTGCACAGCTTCACATGGGTCGACGCACACAGACACTGTCAGGCACACCGAAGTCAGCGTGTCGATAAAAGGGACACAGCACCCGCTGACAGCTGACTGACAGCACTTGCATCACAACACGGCAAGTCGTAAGACGGAGCATTCAAGGAGGTGTAGCACAACTGCCTGAAGATCATCCGCCAACCGATCACAATGCGGGTGCGAGTCCCGCCGCCTCCTTTCTCTTACACACGTCCTGTCGCTTGTCTTGTCGTGCAGTGATACAAATGGCACGACCTGTCTTCCTCCTGGTTGGAAGAGTGAAGCGATGTGACGACAAAATGACTCATCGCTTCTCGCTCAAATCGACGCCATGGATGCTGCGGTTCATGAGGCTGCGTCTGAACGCCTAATGCCTTGCCGTTTGTCCCGTTTTGTCGAGCCAAAGAAAGGGATCGCCCGTCTGCGAGCTGAGGTTGCAAATGAGACTGAACAGCAGCTCATGATCCCCACTCCCCTCCACACGCCGCCCTCTATGTGCTTGTGTGTGCGTTTTTTCAGACGACGTCACCGGATGGTATTCCTGCACTCCTCTGTATTCCTAAAGGGGAAAGATGCTCGCGTGGAGGTTCCTGACGACTGACTGAGGACCATGCCGCGCTGCAGGGTGAGAGATCTGATAGATAGACGGGCGCGTATCGGCATCTCCCTCACTCCTCTGTCTGTCTGTCGGTCGGTCGGTCGGTCGGTCGGTGTGTGTGTTTCCGTGTGTCTGACAGGCTACTGGTTGCACAGAGGTACGCATTGGTGCAGACAGATGACCAAAACAGCGCCACACCGACCTCCCGTGTGCTGCTTTTATTGCTTCAGGACCACTCCCAGCACTACTGCCGAGTCTGCCGCACCAAAGACAGCGACCATCGCGCCAGCAACTGCCCCACCCTGAGAGCCATCTGTACCGCCGGCCGCTGCATTGGCTACCATCAGACCTCTACCGAGCGCGGCCTGCAGATCAAGCAGTCGGGCGTCATGCAGCCCAGTGCGTCGGGGGCCGCTGGGTGCGGCATCTACTTCGCTATCCGGCAGAACGAGACCGAGCGCAAGGCCAAGCAGAAGGGATGCATGGTTACGGCGGAGATCACCATGAGCAAGCCCAAGACGGTGTGGCGGGCGGATTCTTCCAATGAGACGTACGAGTCGCTCTCGGCTGAGGGGTATGACGGCGCCATTGTGCATGGGTATTGGTCAGGTGGGGAGATAGTGGTCTACCGGCCAGAGCAGGTCAGAGTGCTGTCTGTTGAGGACATATGAGTGAGTGCCGTGTATCTGGAGCCTTTTCTGGCTTTTATTGCAAACACAGTGAGTCTTCTTACCTCTTTGTTTGATGTAGCCTGTCGAAATGGATGCGTGTCAGTGCTTGGCGACTGTATGCGCCAATCCACCTTTGACGGCGGCCACATTTGGGTCAGTCATCAGTCTCATTAATTACAGCATGGTACATGGAGGTCGCATCACAGCCCGTCATAAGATCTCTTGTGTCACTCACTGGTCCGAGTATGTACACACACAAGGGCACCGAGACCATATGGATACCCGCCCTCTCATCACATCACATCCCATCCTGTCTGGCTCGCTACCGGTCCTTCCTCTCTTCGTCCGATGCCCCCTCCCTCTCCACCTTCTCCCACCCATTATTGCTGTCATTCCTCTGAGCTCTCGGCTCGCCCGCACTTTCCTCCTCGGCCCTAGTAGATTGCCGCTGGAAATGCTCCTTCAGCCGATTCAGTATCAGCACGATGCCGCAGGTGATAACGGCACACAAGCGGGCCAGGGGGTGGGAGTTGAGGAGGAAGACCAGGGCGCATATGGCGATGGTGAGCTTGGCCACGATGGCCCAGTCGACGAACACGAGAGCGCCGATCAGCAGCTGACTGAGAAGGACCTCTTGTGACCGATGCATGGCTGGCTGGCTGACAGATGGAGAGGACCTGAGGAGGAAGAAGAGACAACCGGCACTCCGTGCATTGGTTGCTCCGCGTACTTTCGTTCAGCCTGGAAGCTGAAGATGCACCAAGCCTCAGTATGAGTCACGCTACGACCCTGGAGGACACACACTCACACACAGACACACACACAAAGGCAATCAATCGGTGAACACGCAGACAAGGAAATGGAATCTGCACGCCTTGATCTTCCTCTCTGGCGCAGTCCTCAGCGAACTTTGAAGAGATTTGTACACAGACACTCCTTTGCAGGTACTGTGATGACCTAGCTGAGGTCTGGCTGTCATCAGAGGCTGCCGCATTCGAGAGCACCTCAACAAAATCGCCAACTCCTCACCTCAAAGAGATGTGCCCATCCTGCAGACGTCGTGCAGACCCAGATCTGGCAAGAAGAGGCCTTTTTCCAGGGAGCAGTTTCTCCTCCCTGCGATTTCTCCTGCATTGCGAGCTTAGAGGGGTGCGACCCAGAAGAGAAAGCGGATTCCGACGGACGAGAAGGTGAGCCACTGTATAGCGGACGAGAGCAGAAACGCACAAGCCCGGCTTTTGTCAATCAGGCGAGCAAGAGGAGGCCCCATTCGGTGACTTGTGACAGTGAGGACGGGCCTGATGCAGCCAGAACAGCCAGTTTATGCCGTGGGGATGCCATATGCCGTTGAAGTCCAGCCACAAACACCGTTTTTGGACAAGGTACAGGCAGTCGCATGCAATACCGAATGTCACCTCAAGCCATTCTCTCTTGTGCATCGCATATCTGTTTCACCGCGTCTCTCGACAGACGTATGACATCAAGTACACGGCATGCTGGCGGGTACACGCACGCACAAGAGGGACACCCACATCTTGCAAGCGCGTAGCCAACTGCTCTCCTTCATCATCATTCGCTCTGTGTGTAGTTCCTGGTGGTCCTCCCCTTTCTGGTCGTGGTCGCCCTCGTGATCGCCTTGAGCGCCGGCGGGGGACTGGTTGTGGTGATACATGCCGGGCCGTCATGGTTCATTATGTAAGTCAAAGATGAGAGAATGACCGAATGACCAATGAACAGAGGGCAGCCTTTCTCTATTACTCTCTCCCCTACTCACTATCACTCTCTCCAGAGTGGTCGTCGTCTCGATAGTAGTTGTGGCATCGTCACCTCGAAAAGTGGAGAAAACCTCCTTTGGTACACACAAGCTGAATGAGGGAGGGGTGGAGGAGAGAAAACCTGTTAGTTCATTTTGTGTGGCACTGTCCTGTGATCCAACCTTAGGCTACGTACTCAGAACCTTCTGCTGTCAAAAGACTCTCAGATTCTCTCAAGTGGCTGACATTGCCCAGATCGGTAAGACAGACCGGGAAAAGACGGAGACACTGGCTACGTGCATGGTGCATGATACATACCTGCCGCTGATGTTTGTTTATGCAGGGATGTGCCAGCCGGTGTGCTATTGTGGGCGCACAAAGGGCCAATTGACTGATCCGTCTGGTACGGATCTCTAAAAGGCACCTGACTGGCATACACCGTCATATGTGGTTATCAGATGGCGTGCTGATGAAGACTGACTGCTGCAGTTACGCCCTAATATTCTCTCCTGCCTGCGGCTCACTGGTAGTTGCTCCTTGACTTGACTTGCTCGTCATCAAGAGAGATATTCATGTCTGTGTGCAGCAATTCATTGCGGAGAATCGGCCGTTCATTCCGGCAATGAGCGGCCAGATGACAGGAGCACAGTATCAATACCCTGCTGTCACACTCTATCAGCAGCAGCCTCTTCCTCCTCAGCCAATGCAGCCCGTCGGCGGCTACATCCAACCTTTCCACCCAGCCCCATCGGCCACTCCTCCGGGCCCTCCCGGCTATTTTGAAAGCTCCCCAGCCCCGCCCCGTTACTCAACAGCAGCGACGGCAGCAGGTCCAGTGCAGAAATTCTAGGCGTGGCGTGCGAGTGGGTGTAAGTCACCGAGGAAGACTATGGCGTGTGCTCCAATGGTGAGCTTGGCCACGATGGCCCAATCCGCAAACTCGAGAGCGCCGATCAGCAGCTGACTCAGACTTGCCCCTTCTGACTGAGAGACGGGCTAACGCAGCCCGCATTCGACGTCGGATGGTGAATTTCTGTCCGGCGTAGTGAGACTTGATGAACGGTGGCAGAGGCAGATGCCTGCGTGTCTGTGGAGGCAGACGCACAATCACGCAAGTCTTTCATTCACGCGGAAAGGGGGACGGATGGTGTGCATGCATCGTTTGTGTGTGTCGGTGAATTAGTCAGCCACTTAAGTTGACTGCAGTGTGCTCTGGATCAACATGCACACACACACACACACACACGAGCACAACCAGCCAGCCGTCGCCCGACGGGATAGAAACAAGGGCCGGGCGCTTTTCCCCCGCGCTTCTAAAATACGGGGCATGTGAAACCCAGGGAGTAGCCGGGAAACCTTGGTGAGCCGGACTCGCCGCCCTGGTCATTGCAGGGTGTTCTGCAGTGCTGCTTGCATCGTCTGAATGAATGCCTTGTGTGTTCATGAGGACGCCCGAATGAGTGAATGAATGAATGAATGCATGAATGAATGAACGAACGACATGTGGCACATGTCAATCGCCCTTCATGTGCGAGCTCGCAGATCGGAAGAAAGAGGAAGGAGCAGAGGCCGTTTGTGGCGGACGAGAGGAGAAACACACAAGCCCGGCTTTCTGTCCACGAAAAGACTACGAGCAGCCCCCATTCGAGAGTCTTCTCGGAGCCGGGATGCAACCGACTTATGCTGTGGGGCTGCCGATGGGCGTGCAGTATGGAGGCCAGCAACAAATGCCGTCACTACAGAAGGTACGAGTGGTCGCATGCAATATAGCGTTGTCAGCTCAAGCCATTCTCTCTTCATATGTGTGTTGCCCCGACTATCAGACGTACGACATCAAGTACACGGCATTCTGGAAGGTACACGCACGCACAAGAGGGACACCCACCTGCATCCGTATCTGCTTGCTTTGTCATGCGCTCTGCGGACATGAATCGCGACGTCTCTCTCTCTCTCTCTCTCTCTGTTGTGTGTGTGTGTCTAGTTCCTGATAGCCATCCCTTTTCTGGCCATACTCGCCCTTGTGATCGGTACTACGGCGGCCGACGCAGCGGTTGTGCTGGTGTCTATGTCTCATGTGCTCATAATGTAAGCAAACAGAGATGGGAGACATACCAATGAAAACACACGGTGTCTCCGTGTCAATCTCGGCTGCTCTTTGCAGACTGGCCATCCTCATTGTCATATCCGTGGCATCGGCACCTCGAAACGTTGAGAGGACACACTTTGGTACATACACACATGGAAAGGAGGAGAGTGGGAGAGAAGAAAGCTTGTCGGTCGTTCATTTTATATGCATGGCGGTTACACTGTATTGTAGGCTATGTACTCAGGACCTTCTTGTGCTCAAAGACTCTCAGATTCGCAGAAGTCACTGACATTGTTCAGATCGGTAAGACAGACAGGGAAAGGATGGAGACACATCGGCTATATGGATGAGAGATACACGCTGCTGATGTTGTCCTTATACAGGCTGCACCAACCCGGTGTGCTATTGTGGGCGTACAAAAGGCCAATTGACTGATCCTTGCGGTACGGATCTCCAAAAAGGCATCTGACTGGCATACACCGTCATATGTGGTTATCAGATGGCGTGCTGATGAAGACTGACTGCTGCAGTTACGCCCTAATATTCTCTCCTGCCTGCGGCTCACTGGTAGTTGCTCCTTGACTTGACTTGCTCGTCAACAAGAGATATATTGATGTCTGTGTGCAGCAATTCATTGCGGAGAATCGGCCGTTCATTCCGGCAATGGGCGGCCAGGAGACAGGGCCGCAGTATCAATACCCTGCTGTCACACTCTATCAGCAGCAGCCTCTTCCCCCTCAGCCCATGCAGCCCGTCGGCGGCTACACCCAAGCTGCCCCTCCCGCATATTCTGAAAAGACACCTGCCCCAGCAGCAAGTCCTGTGCAGAAATTCTAGTCCTAGGTGCGGCTCAAATTTCTAGTGCACACAAAAGAGACAATACAGACACTCCATCAGTAAAGCAATCAATCCACCCATTGTGGGATGACGAATATTCTCTTTCTTCTCGGGTGCCTCTGTGAGCATGTGCGTGTAGTGATGATGCAAAGGATGCGTGTCATTATTTGACATCCTTGATCCCTCATTCTGTCCTCGGTGCTCGCAGTCTGAATGAACGAAGAAGCTGTTTCGATACTCTTGGACGGACGTTGGCTGTGCAGTGAGCGCAGTGAGCGAGGCGTACGCCTGTGTGTCTCTCGTCGCTTGACCATCACTGTGGGACAATAAGAAATGCTGAGGGGGTACACACCGTGTTGAACTTTAGGGGGAGGAAAAATGCTTTTATGGTCAATATCCATCCACTCAGTAGAGAAGACAGTTGTAGACGTCCATCAATAAAGCAATCAGTCCACACACACTTGTCATTGCAAACGACAGTGGGAAAATTGACTGCGATCATGTCTCTGTGGCTCCGTGTATCTTGCATGACGCGACGGATGCCAACGCCCTCGGAGACCTAGACCCAGAGCAGTTGACACTCTGCTCTCAATCCGCGTCCTCGACAGCAGAGCCACCCGACCCACCGTGCACATCCACAAAGCAACACCTCACGAATTGCATCGGCCCATCCACAGCGCATAATGACTGACTGATGCGATTCAACACACACGGGTCGAAAAATTATAGCAGCAACGAACAAACCCTCCCCCTGCCCGTCCCCTCTCCTCTCCTCTTCATGTCGATCACGCCACCACTTCAGTAGGTGGCGGCATCTCGGCCATGATGCTTTCGGGCCTGAGTGGCGGTGGGGGGCCGTGGGTGTCGAGTATGCGCTTGATGTGTGCGAGTGTGAGGGGCTGCTTGGTCTGCACCATGCGGATCACGAACGAGGGAATGTTGCCCTTGACCTGAACAGACAGATGGATGAAGCAGCCAACCAGCACCAACCAACAGTGCAATGGATGCCTCGCTGGCTCCGTGCACGTGTGTGTTTTGCATCTGCTTGACGTACGTCGACATGGTTGACGTACGTCACGTGCAGGGTTCCGTCCGGCAGCGGCTGCAATACGTAGCCAGCCACCTGCACCCACACACACGTACTTAGTCTCTTCCTGTGTTCCTGGTAAGTCCGTTCTCTCATTGCCCTTACGTGTAGGTCAGCCCGCACAAGGGCGTGTTCTGGCGGTTTGCCCCAGTCGATGGATGTGGTGGTGATGGTCACACGGCCGCTCGGGTCTTCAAAGCGGTGGCCCAGC
Source organism: Vitrella brassicaformis (assembly GCA_001179505.1). Taxonomy (NCBI): domain Eukaryota; family Vitrellaceae; genus Vitrella; species Vitrella brassicaformis. Next base: position 139,250 of record CDMY01000718.1, on the reverse strand, counting down.
AACACAAAGTCCCGGCCAGCCACGCCCAGCTGAGGCTTGAAGGCCTGGTAGACGACGAACAGATGCTCGCAAAACACATGGAGAAGATGACCTTCAATGAACAGACAGACGAGAGGAGTGAGTGCCTGTGACGCACTCCTTGTTGTTCTGTCGTCTTCAGTAACCGACCTTTGTCAAACATGCCGTCCCACTCGTGCTTTCTGTCCAGGAGCAGGATGTAGTCGGCCACCTGTTTGGCCGTGAATGCGGTGCCGAAGTTGAGACGGCCGCGGACTGCCGCTGGGCCATGGGGAATGTCATGGCGACCCAGCTGCATGGAACACAACACACACACATCACGGACAGGGCAGTGGTGCGAGCTCTGTCGTCCGAGCATTCTCCCTCTCTCTGTCGTCGTCTTTGCGTACCTGGACGCCCTCCCTGATGCCGCAGTCGGTCCAGCCCTCCTCGCCCAACGCAAACTCTAACAGCTTCTCCCGCTTGGCAAAGGCCTGCAGGGACACACACTCATCCATCCATCGATGAGCGACAGCAGCTGGGCAAATTTCAGCGGTTCAAGTGTTTACCATGTTGGTCAGCTGGTGTGCGCGGGTCTCCTGTGCTGTGCGAGGGGGCGAAGGGGGCACTGGTGTGGTCGATGCGCTCGTGACCGACGTATGGCCCTCGGCAAGTGCATCTACATGCGCATGTGCAGCGGCACCGCGGACGTGCGCTTGGACATCTACCGAGAGGCATATGAAGGACACTCGCCATGATCCGTGTCAGCGCCCTCCCCGTCTCCCACTCACCAGCCGCCGGCTGTGCGTGTTCGTGCACATGTGGCTGTGGGTGTGGCTGTGGTTGTCGCTCCCCGTCGTCCTTGTCTTCTTGCGGTGTCTGGCTGGTGGAGTCATTCTCGTCTGTGTCCTCCAGATGCAGCGCAGTGGTGGTGCTCACATCGTCCGACAAACGGCCACCACGGCCGCCCTGCAGACCAAACCGGTCGGACATCCTGAACGGAGAAGAGAAGAGAACCAAGGAAGACATGCCATGTGGAAGCTGTACCTAAGTTTGCTGGCTGCTGAGCTATCCTTCTCACTTGTCGCCGCCTCTGGTGTGCGCGACCATGGGCACGACACCGGCGAGAGGAGCCCGGAAGGCCACAACACTCTTCAAGCCCTCCAGTCCCTCCACCCATCCGCGGAAGTTCATGTACCCGCCGCCACTGGGGGCCTCCACAGGGTCATAGAACACCTCACGACCCTCACCAGGCGCATCCTCACTCGTGGTGCTGTTGTTCTCGGCCTCTCTCAGCGCATCGGCGGGGATGGAGTGGCCGGGCGGCTGCAGAGGGCCGCCGTTCGCGGCCGCCAGGATGGTCAATGGCGTCCACTGAGAAGGTGGGAGGGTGAAGAGCAGCCCCCCAAGAGCGATGGGGCAGGTGATGTCCCTGCCGATACCCACACCCAACGCCTCCTCGAGAGCGATGGATCGGCTGGGGAAGAAGATGAAGGACGTCAGGCGGGTGATGGTTGTGGTGAGGGGGAGGGCTGCTGGTGACGGGGAAGGGAATGAGAGGTCGGGGGGGCATGACTCGATCAGGTAGGCGCGGAAGGGGTAGGTGGGCGTGAGGGATGGATCGGGGGGGCCGCTCAGGGGGTAATCATAGTCCACCCACTGCACACACAGATACACAGCGGAAGGCGTGTCAAAGTGACCCGTGTGTGTATACCGGTCTTTTGGACGTACCTGCCAGCCGTTGTCGTTCCTGGTGTCACCCTCATCGGCATTGAGAGGCGGCAGCAGCTTCTCGATCACGACGTAGGTCCTCTCGTCACAGCGCAACACCAGCTGGCGAAGCAGAGACCGCCTGGACACAGAATGAACATTCTTCTCGCCTTCATGCAGTGAGTAGTCTCTGACTGACCTGAGCGTGGTTCGTCCGTTGGGCAGCGTCTGCAGTGCGTGCAGGGCGAGTGTCTGGTCGTAGGGGCTGCGGCGCTCCACGCACTCACAGCGAGTGGCCAACGGGTCCCACTCACACCTGCACACAAACAAGGAAGGAAGGAAGGAAAGACAGGGTATTATGCACCCATCCGTCTCCATCTCCCAATTGTACTCGTCTCCTGACCTGAGCTTCGGTTCGGTGAGAACCGCCCTTACGAGATCCGGCACCCCGCTAACCACACACGTGGCCTTGACAACAAAAGGCTTCTCGCACGGCGGCTGTGCCACGGGCCGCCCCATCCCAAGCCCACCCTCCACACCAGCGCCAGCCGGCCTCCGTCGCGGCGCCGCCTTCTTCCTGTCCGTCTTGGGGCGTCCTTTGGCACCCTTGGCGTCTGTTTTGCGGGTGGTGAGTCTGTGGTAAGTGTTGAGAAGCCACGTCCAGAAGCGGTGGAAGCGCTTGGCCATCAGGAGGACCAGCATGAGGGTGATGACGGCCGCCTGTGTCCAGGAGAAGAAGACGGCGACGAGCGGCCAGAAGAGCATGAACGAGGCGAGCACGGACCACATGTTGGCGCTGTCCTCATCGAGCAAAAATGACACGCCCTGACACACATACGAAGAAAGATCCGCCACAATTCAGGCGACTCGGCATTCTCTTTCTCTTTCCTCTCTAGGCACCTGTTTGGCGAAAATCATGTGTTTCTGTTTGTCGTTGGCCACGGTGGGGTCGGGCAGCATGCCCTCGTCCACATCCGCCCTCTTCAGGAACAGCCGGGTCCCCTGGTCGGCCTTGACGAGCCGCCAGTCCACACACGATATCCACCGCTGCACCTCGGACACACTGCAAACACTCACACAACACACACATGGACACATGCCAAAGACATCTACGTGTTTCTTCTCTGGACGGACCATGCAGCCATCGGTGGTGGCACGTGTCTGTTCTGGCAGGACATCTCGAGGCATGACGGCATGGTGGCGGCACCCCCTCGTGCGGTGCTGCTGGCGGTGGTGGGTGGTTTGTGTGAGGGTGGGGGTGCGAGGAGCTTGGACGAGTGGCACAGCGCCAGCATCCACTCATCGTACTCGTCGGGCCGGTCGAAACGCAGCTGACCACACACAACACACAACACACAACGCACAACGCAGATGGTGCATAGAGGAGCCTCGTGTGTGAGCGGTGCGTGGATGTCACCTGAAGCTCTTCATGCGTCTCTGGATCAATCATTTTCTGCACGACAAGGGACCAGGCAGGGGAGCCAGAGATCAGCACTGTGGTGCAGGCGAATCCTGGCACTGCGTGATTGCTCACCAGAATGAAGCAAGTGCGGTCTGTGCCCCCGTCGGCGAACACCACACGCCTCAGGTCATACTCTGCAGCGGGGATGGTGTCCTGAACGCGCAGACAGCCACACGTGAGAACGTGACAGCCATCACTACGTGTTTGCATACCCTCGGCGAGCGGTAGTATCTGAGGGTGGCTTCGTTGCCCTCCACAACCGCATATCGTTGCCTGAACGGACCGTACGACGCCGTACATTCATGTTTCAATCTGCTTCTCGTTTTGCACTTGCCCACCTCCAGAATCTGCCTCTCCTCAGGGTGACGAACCCCTCCTTCACACGATTCCGGCCCTCAATCGGCATTTTCTCCTTCCCTTCTTCTCTCCCTCGGCTTAGCTCGCAGATGCATTTTGAGCTCGCATCACGGCGCAGATCTTCTCGGCGTTGTCGTCGTCAAGGAACTGGCACAGGGCGTCCAGGTGCGATGGAGGGGATGGCCAACACAAAAAGTGGCATCCGGAGTATCGATGTTTCTTGGCGTGTGTTGAATGCAGCGAATGATGCTGGCGGCCAACGACGTGTGTCAGGGCAACATCAGTCACGACGCGTCAGGTGCAATTGGCTCAGGGATGCCATCTGTCCTCAACCAGCACGAGGGCAACCTCCTCGAGAACGGTCACCAGGACGACGAAGAACAAGACGAGGGTACGCATGTCGTCACGTAGAGCCAAGATCTGCATGGCTGTGGATCCATCCGCTGTGAGTCAGAGCGTTTGCATCCGTGTCCTTGTGTGTGACTGTACATGCATACAGAGATGGCCGATGGTGATGACCAGAGCGGCCCTCCCCCCGCCGAGAACGGCCAATCGGCCGATGGCAGCGATGGCAGCGACGGCAGCGACGGGGACGAAGACTACGATGGCGACCAGCAAGACGAAGATGAGGAGGGAGAGGGAGATGGAGATGGAGAGGGTGGTGGGTCCGATGAGGAGGACGACCAGGGTGAGTGGATCATCGACCCCGACCGCACCCAGCAGCTCGCCAAGGGCCAGAACCATCCCGACAGTGACAAGGACGAGCGGCTCAACGACGGCAGGTGGCTGCTCACGCTCGAGAGGGATGACGACAGGGGCTTCTCCAGGCGGATCAAGGCCGTCAAGACCGACGGCAGTGGCGACATGACCTACCACGTCGAGGAGCTGCCCGGCGAGCTCAAGGCACACATTGACTTCGGTACGAATCAGGCGCACACAGGGGCACAGGCACACGCAACACATCATCCTGTTGTCTTGGTTTCGTTCAGGTCGCCGTGTGCTCATCCCTCATTTCCCTCACTTTTTGCGGGGCACCTTCTATGCGATTCCCTTCGCCAAGGCGCCCACCTACCGCGCGTCGTCGCAGAGCATGACGCTGAGCGGCCGAGACCGCCAGGCGGACCTCAACGAGACCTTCGCCTTTGAGTGCGAGCTGCAGGTGGAGGCCAACATCACCGAGGAGGGCGGCGAGACCATCACCGGCCACCTCTCGTACCACGCCGACTACCCCAACGCGACGATAGAGGACGCCAAGGGCCGGGCCAGGCCGATGCGCGACGCAGAGGGCAAGGAGGCCATCTGCGTCAACGCGTCAAACACCAACACCGGCAGCAAGGAGGGTGGAGGGGGCAAAGGGAAGGGCAAGGCGAAGCACGTGGAGGAGGGCAGCTACCGGGTGGTGGACGGGCGGTGGATGCCGTTCTTCGATCCCGTCGACGGTGCGAGTGAGGAAGAGCATGAGACAGAGGAGCAGGGGGCCGATGAGGACGGAGAGGGAGAGGGGGAGGAAGATGGCGAGAGGGAGAATGGCGAGGCGGTAGACATGGATGTCACCAGCGACTGAGGGATGGGATAATGGCCATATGGTGTGTGCATGTGGATGTAGACCTTTAAGCGTATATAGCAGTAGCCTGGATGGCTCCGTGAGTCTGCCTAGTGTCTTTTATGTACGTGTCACTGCGTGATGACCGAACGACTTCGCATGATTGCACGCACAAGGGATGTCCAACTTTTATGGAAACAATGTCTGTCTCTCAGCCACAAAGTCAATCACTCGAAATGCAATGCCACACCACCGAAAACAATCACTCTCACTGGTTCTCGCCATGCTAAGCTGTGCGTGTGTGTCCCTTGTGGTGGTGGTGGTGGTGGTGGTGGATGGGACTTTTGCAGTCGATGAATGCATCAGGATGGTGGTGGTAGGCCATTAGGGAGTTGGGGTCTTGTGGCGGTGTCTGGAGACGGTAAGGCATCCACCAGCCGTCCTTAGCGACAGCACGCTGTGTTGTCACCCGGCTGCTCCACTGAAACAGCTCCCTCTTCTTGGGGTCGGACTCTGGCACATCCTCGATCGTCCAGTGGGTGCCTAATGACTGCTCCCCCTGATGGACCGATGTCACAAGACAGACACTCACTGGGTGGTCTGGCTGATGCATGAGCCGCTCACCAGGGCTGCGCAAACAGGGTAGCGACCGCCAGAATACTGGCACTGCTTGCACTCAAGCACCTTGGCCATCTTGGTAGTCGGGTTTATTTCGTTTACTTCGCTGACGCAAAAGTTGTCGCCGTCGTCATCAACCTCCGACCCAACCATGAGTGGCAAGGCCACCTTGCTGCACTGATGTACACCTGCACTCAAGCACAGACACACACACACACACACACACGGATGTCACTTTCCTCCCATCTGCCACATATGTGTCAAACAGCCCGGATGCCGTCGGCTCACGTTGGCAGAAGCATGGCGACGATGAGGGATGTGAGCACTGGTGGAATCCGGACCAGTCGAAATGCTCCCAGTCTGCCGTCTTGGCATCGAAGGTCTTGGCTTTTTTGTCAGGTATGGCGAGACACATTTGCGATGGGCCGCACTCACTGTGCCCCTTGCACTCTGCTCAAAAACGACATAGACCATGTATATTGGTGGTGTCTCCATCTTGTTTGCCGAGTACTTATGGGTGCGTCTGTCATGCTCAACAGCTGCCCGAACGAGTTACCTGAACGGGCAGATGCTGAGATATTGGCGTGTAGTCTCACTGTGTCTCTTTACCGTGATGAAGGCTCGGCACAATCGCGCGTCTCTCCCTCTGAATTAGGCTGTGATGTGCAGGCTTGCCACCATGGGCCGCCGCACCCTGCTGGTGGATGTGCAGATCGCAGAGTGGACAGAAAGCCCACTCGTGTTTCAGCAGTGACTGGTCGGCGGGGGGCAGCTGGTCGACGCTCTCTGCAAGACCGTGGACCTTGGGATACATCATCAGGCCATCCTTCGTCGCCAGTCTGTAGACGGGTTTTCCCTCTTGAGTCTTGAGAAATAAAAGGGGCTTCGGGGATGTCTTGAGGTGCTTATCGCACATGACGATGTTCAGGCGGTCTTCCGGCCACGTGTAGTCAGCGGGCAGGTGGTTCTGTGATGTGATATGGCATGGGGGCTCGTTGTTGAACTTGCGGACCATCACAAATGTCAGTCGGAAGGTCGGCCTCTTTGTGTCTGTGGCGTTGTCTGGCCGCTTGATGGTGTAGAGGGTGTTGTGGTCGGCTCCCTTGTCCATGCACAGGGTGACATCCTTGTCCGAGGGGCTCCCATTCTTGTGGACCGGCTCGCAGTTGAAGCGACTCTGATGTGACGAGACACGCAGAGAAAGGGTCAGCCCCTCGTTGTTTCTAGGCCATGTATCGTGTCTCCGTCCGCTCACCGCTGCCAAATGCAGGAGCACGAGCATGTCTGCGAAGCCTACAGAAGAGCACAATGTTCCCTGACTCTTTAATGAGCCATCGACCAATTTGTGCATGTCTTACCTGTAAGCATGGCCTGGTTGGGCCCTTGGCTCATTTGAGCAATGTCTGACACATTCACAGCTCTTGATCGCATTTGCTCCACTCTCACGTGCAAAAGCTAGGCCTGTTCACCTGTCAGAGGCACGGTGAATTTGGGCGGGCCGATGCTTCGGGGATTCGCATTTTCGTAGGCGTTGATGGCCTCTTTTTGAAGGACGAAGGTGAACACGCCGATGAGCGATTCGATGTGCGCTTCGGCAAAAGCCAGGCTTTTCTCATCGTGATCGGCGTGGTCCTTCTTAGTGAAGTTGCTGACAGCTCCGAGGGCCTTATTGTACCATCGGTTCATCTTATCGTCGTACTGCTTCTTCTGCAGGCCATCCAATTCTGCCTTCGAGATGCCTGTCTCCTCTCTCGCCTCGGCGGCATTCCGCTTGAAGTGAGCCTTCACTTCGCCCTTTCCTTGATCCCTCTGCACTTCCCACCTGCATCGAGCAGCCAAGCCATCTACAGATGAGTACTTAGCCGTGTCAGTGCATGCGTCTCACCATTTCTTGAGTGCGATTTCATGCACGTCCCTGTCATGGTAGAAGAGGGTGAAAGAATTGCGCAGAGCCGCAGAGTGGGCGTCTGCAGACTGGAAGGCGACCCAATACTCCTCATCCCCCACGTTGAAGTGGTCCTTCTCCTCTAGCAGACTGCTCTCAGCGAGAAGTGCCTTGCCGTCTCCGGCTTTGTTGGCGTATCCCTGCCCAATGGCCCAGTCCTCGTCAACTGACTCCAGTGCTGCATTGCCCAGCTCCTTGATTGCTGTGAAGGGCTGCACCTTATGCGCATGGAAGCGCCGACTCGTCTCCATGAAGCGCGCCTGCACTGCGGCACTCTCCCTCACCCAATCCTCCATCTTGACAGCAGCCGAGACGCCGGTCTCGTTGCTCGAGTGGATGCGCAGATGGTGGCGGCTTGAGTGGACGAGAGGGCTTCCGATTGCCTTGCCGTACACGTGCCTGGCGGCGTGCAGGAGATGGCCGCCATGTTGTGGCACGAGGCGGCCGCCCTGCACCAACACAAACAAGATGAGGGGGACTGCGGAAAGAAGGATCATGGGGAATGAGATGAGCGGGGATGAGCAGGCTTAGGAGATGTGCCAGGGAGGACGGATTGACTTGGGCTGGGGGCCCGGCCGAATCAATGGCCAGAGTAGCCAGGAGCGTCTTTGTTGACGACGTCGGTCTGTTGATGTTTGTGTGCGAACGGCCTCCCCTGATCTAAGCCATCATACAGCCTTCTTACAGCTTCCCGCTCGGTATTCCACCCAGCTCAATCCTTCGTCTGCTGTGACATGTGAGAGGTACTGTACCGTCAGACTCCACCGTGGTTGATTCAAAGACGGACACATCAAAAAGAGGTCTCTTCAATGCACACACAAAATGCACCACACACATGACAACACGAATGGCGAGGAGGGCAGCTCACACGCACACCCACACGTGCACATCCCTCCCTCCCTCCCCTTGGCTTACCACACGGTGCGCAGTATCGGCACTCAGCGATCCATAGCGCCCTTCCGCCCCCGTCTCGGGGGGGAGTTCACAAAGGATCCTCTGGCTTGTTGCCGTCCCCCATCGGGGACACATGGCACCAAGACGGCACGACATCCATCCAACGAGCTCGGCTGCGGCGCCGGTAGTGCTCACCAAAAGCCCCACGCACAGAGCGCTCTCCAACGAGAGACTACCACACACACACACACACATGGGAACACACACATCACACATCACACATCACACATCACACACACACATACGCACAGGGGGGTGCAGTGGGTGTGGGTATGCCAGTGGAGGGCTTACTTGCTCAGGGGACAATCAAATACGTGCTTACATCCACCCACTTTCGGGATCGGCGTTTCCCCCTCACACCACACACCTCCATCGAGGCACCTGCACAACCATTCACGCACGCAGTGAACGATACGTGGACGGCGTTGACTCGAATGCCTTCCTTGCTTGCTGGCTTACTTTGTGGCGAGTTGGACACGGGTCGGCTGAGATGGCCAGGAGCGTCCCGCAGCACATCTCCCCCCCGAACACCACCTCACCGAGGCCCTGACACACAGACGCACAGAAAATATGACAGACGGCCGTGTGTGCGGTGTGGTGTGGTGTTGGATGGTGTGGTGTTGGATGGTGTGGCTCACTTGTGTTCAAGAGGACGCCTTTCGGGCGTATCGGGTATGTACGGGCGAATGGCGAGACAGAGTACAGAGCAAAAGCCACCTCACTGCATATGCATACGTACCTCTGACAGGTACGAATGCCACGCCACAGTGGGGCGGGATGTTCTCACCCCCAGAGGACGGCTGCCGACACAGCGGGACCATCAACTCTGTCCCCCCTGTGTGCGACTCCACCGAGCCTTTGACAAAGACAAGAACCCACCACCACCACACCACACCACACCACACAAGGCGACCACCCCCTCTGCACACCCTCCATCGAGGCATCTGAACGCCCATCACACACGTCAACACAACAAGAAGCCAGGTACTGTGTGTGTCGCAGCCGCGCCGCACATGCACAGAAAGAGACTGGGGGGCGGGTCGCAGCTGAGAAAGACGCGCAAAAAGAAAAAGGTGCAGGCCAGAAGCTGAGCGGTGTGACGTCAAGATAATGTGACTATGGGCTATCAGGCCTTACCAAGCAGAGGGAATGGCGTTGTGTGTGCGGGTCATGAGAAGAATCCGAAGTTGCTGAAAAGGGTATCCCACCCCGAAACTAGTTGAAGTAAATAACATACAGGCCTCTCCAGCTCAGAATCGCACCTTCATCAAGAGGTCAGAAACGCCTTGCTAGGGCCCTTGACGGCATGGCCGAGCCCTTGAGATCGAGCACCATCTCTGTGATCAGACGAGCGCACAAACAGAGAGAGATGTCATGTGAGAGGCCTTGTGGCTGCTTCTCGCTTCGTGTGTGGCCTCTCTGTGTGTGAGCCTCTCTGGTGCCGTTGTGTTTTCGGAGAGGGCATCTGCCGTTAGCGACCCCTAGCACCACTCAAGCTCGCAACTGTAAACACCCTCTGATCTTGAGGGCTTTTCCCCATTGCAGGGGGGCCGGGGCGGCGGCTGACGTGCTGATCTAAATCCTAGTTATGCGTAGGGTTCGCGAATTTCGTGAATGCGCGTGCGCAGGAGTGCACGGCACGCAGGCAGGCACCTTCCCACACACGGATGTGCGCAGGGGTGGGCTGTGTGTGCAGAGGGGGACGGAGGGAGAGGGCGTGCACTGCGCATGTGCCCCTCTCTCTCTCCCTCTCTCTCTCTCTCTCTCTCTCTCTCTCTCTGTGTGTGTGTGTGTGTGTGTGTGTGTGCCGGCGCTCTTGGCCCATTCATTCGAATGCACTCATCGGCCATTCAGCAGCCCATCCGTGTGTGTGTGTCATTCGCACGCACACACACTTAAGATGTCCCTCTGTCTCATTCAACCGTCTCCCGTGTCCATCCACACACACACACCCCCACCCACTCACACATGACAACACGAATGGCGAGGAGGGCAGCTCACACGCACACCCACACGCACACCCACATCCCTCCCTCCCTCCCCTTTGCTCACCACACGGTGCGCAGTATCGGCACTCAGCGACCCATAGCGCCCTTCCGCCCCCGTCTCGGGGGGGAGTTCACAAAGGATCCTCTGGCTTGTTGCCGTCCCCCATCGGGGACACATGGCACCAAGACGGCACGACATCCATCCAACGAGCTCGGCTGCGGCGCCGGTAGTGCTCACCAAAAGCCCCACGCACAGAGCGCTCTCCAACGAGAGACTACCACACACACACACATGGGAACACAGACACATCAGACATCACACACACACATACGCACAGGGGGGTGCAGTGGGTGTGGGTATGCCAGTGGAGGGCTTACTTGCTCAGGGGACAACCAAATACGTGCTTACATCCACCCACTTTCGGGATCGGCGTTTCCCCGTCACACCACACACCTCCATCGAGGCACCTGCACAACCATTCACGCACGCAGTGAACGATACGTGGACGGCGTTGACTCGAATGCCTTCCTTGCTTGCTGGCTTACTTTGTGGCGAGTTGGACACGGGTCGGCTGAGATGGCCCGGAGCGTCCCGCAGCACATCTCCCTCCCGAACACTACCTCACCGAGGCCCTGACACACAGACGCACAGAAAATATGACAGACGGCCGTGTGTGCGGTGTGGTGTGGTGTTGGATGGTGTGGCTCACTTGTGTTCAGGAGGACGCCTTTCGGGCGTATCGGGTATGTACGGGCGAACGGCGAGACAGAGCACAGAGCAAAAGCCACCTCACTGCATATGCATACGTACCTCTGACAGGTACGAATGCCACGCCACAGTGGGGCGGGATGTTCTCACCCCCAGAGGACGGCTGCCGACACAGCGAGACCATCAACTCTGTCCCCCCTGTGTGCGACTCCACCGAGCCTTTGACACAGACAAGAACCCACCACCACCACACCACACCACACCACACAAGGCGACCACCCCCTCTGCACACCCTCCATCGAGGCATCTGAACGCCCATCACACACGTCAACACAACAAGAAGCCAGGTATACGAGTGTGTTGTGGCGTGGTGTGGTGTGGGTGGGCAACGTACCTGTGCACAGAAGATGCTTCCTCCTACGGCGGAGGTAGGCGACATAGGCGAACGTCCGAACACCTGTTCGGGTTAGGCGTCGGACAGACGAGACAGTGCATCGGGGTATATCGGGGTATATCGGGGTACATCGGGGTACATCGGGTGCACAGACACCATCCATCCATCCATACGCAACCTGGGACAGAGGCACACACACACGTCAACAGACAGAGTGAACACAGGCGTTGATAGAATCCGTGTGCAGGTGAACGTGTGTGCGTGTGAGCTGCCCTCCTCGCCATCCATGTCACACATCATGTCACACCCACAACACATGACGAATCATCATCACACATCGCAAAAGAGCGAGCCATGGCCCGCCGGCAAAGAAACGGATGGAGAAAGCCACCGAGCACACGCCGCCCGACCAAGAGCGCCCGCCGGAGCGGGCACCCAGCTCCCGGTCTGCAGCCCAACGTCCGAACAAAAGAGCGTCTTGGCCGCCTGAAAACACACACCCAACACAAGGAAGGGCGTGGCAGGCACCCGGTGTGGCCATCCTCCTGCCGATGAGCGTACCGAACTGACATAGCGTCGTTCGAAGTGCGGTGCGTAGTGTCCGCAGGACTGTTTCTCTCCTTGTGGACGTCTGAGAGCCCTGCTTCTCGTCTCTTTCGCCAACGCATCGTCGAGTCACCGTGAAACAGAGCAGGGGTTGTCAGGGAGCAGGTGAAACAGTTATGGGAGCTTTTGACACGGGAGGAAAGCACAAGGAAAAAGAGGCCAAAGGATGCGTCTGCATTGCCATACTCTTTGGATGCAGGACTATTGATCCAAATAGTATAGCAATGGAAAGCAAGACGGAAGTCATTCCCACTGACAGGAACAGACAGGAGGTATTCCTGCACACAGCACAACGACACTCGCCCTATTCACGCTGAGCTGCTTGCCTCACTCACGTGACAATGTTGCTTTCTTTCTGCAATCGCGACAAAATAGGTGATCTCTGCCAATGCAGCGACTGCACACTGGGGTGAGTGTCACTGAGCAAGAGGCAGAAGCACACTCTGACAGCACACCAACTCAGTGTAATGGGCGGTGTTTGTGATGGTTTGGTGATGGCGTGCAGGTGTGATGAGTCCCTGTTCATCCCTCACCCAAGGGATGTTGCTCCTTGCACCCCTGCAGTGCCACCTGTAGCCCCTCAGCCACAGGATGTTGCTCGCGGCTACCCAATCCTGCCACGACAAGCGACTCATCGTGGCGTCGCTTTGGGCAAGAAGGTGCTGCACAGCAAGGGCACATCGGCATCGCAGTCCACTGCCACGGTCAGACGTGCGAAAGGCGTGAAGACAAGCGCTTTGATGTTGTCTCTGTTTCTGCACGTGTCACCGTCAGGCACTGGCTGCTTCCTCTCCCCTTTGTCACCATGAGCCAGTGGTGTCACGCAGCCCACCAGTGCTGCCAGTCAAGCGACCTGGAGATCATCTCGACAGCCCCATCCCCCGCAAGCTTAGGCCGACATGGTCGCCTTCGGTGCTCGACGGGCATCCCCTGCTGCAGAGCCTCCTGCGCAACTTGGATGGCGGCGAAGGAAACGACCACCGGCACAAGCGAGACGCCGCCCGCATGGACTTCCTGAATCTCGACGACAGATCGGCAAGGCCATTGATGATCTATGAGGACAAAGCGGACCTGATGATGGCCAATGTGGCTTGTGACGGAGACCCATCCCACGCCCCTCGACTGGCCATCTTCCCCAGGCTGCTCGACGGCTGCTCCTATGGGGGCGACAAGCAGCCGAACAAGCGCCCGCCGGCTGTGCGCCACGTGTCAGTGAATGTGTTTGCTGCCGTTATCAATGTCGACACGGGGAAAGTGCGCGCCTTCAGGAGTCAGCGGCAGCTGTGCCACGAGGGAGTGAGGGCCCGTGAGTGTGCGTTCAAGCTGACCTACATGAAGGCCAAGATGCCCTCCAAGAAGCAATACGACGACTGCAAGGGGTACGTGTGGAATGGGAGGATGGTGTGAAAAAAGTCCTGTCCTTCGTCTGCATCTGTGGGTGTCTGTGTGTCGGCATGCAGTCGCGAGATGGTCCTGGAGCCGACGGATCTCAATCGCTCGGCGCTGTACATCCAGCGTTTGCCCCTCTGGACTGACGGGAAATGACATGCAGTGCTGGCCGCTTCCGTTCTCTTCTGCAGTTTTTTCAAACACATGAATGCGCAGCGGTTCAGAAAGGCCCAGACAGAACAGACAGAAAGAGACCCGTTTTCTGTCACCATCCCGGGATCGAACTCACCTAGTGTGCGAAGTGACACATTCATTTTCACTTCTATCCTGTTCCCATATAATTCTAGAATGTGTCACTTCGGCGCCTAGGGTGCTCCCTGAAACCGCTGCCTTGGAGAAAGCAAACACCAGTCGTGTCCGTCTGCTTGCGTGCCCACCCCTCTTTTCGTCTGATTATGTTGATTCCCGTCGTGGATCTTTCATCCCTTGCTCTCCCTCTTCCGCAGCGACTCACTGAATGGCTCACACGCGCATCCTCGTTCGCCTTATGCCAAGTGGCCATCCGCAACGCCGCGCAGGACGTCATCCTCGCCCTTTGCCGTCCTCTCCGCTGCTGGGTGGGTCCCTTCAGCATGACTGACGAAGGCATGGACAGCGCCATCAAGTGCCTGGATGGCGGGGCAGCCATGGTGGAGATGACGGCAGATGAGGCGCAGAGGGGCGAGTGGGTCGGCGTGCTGGAGCGGCTTATGGACGGCGTGCCGCCAGAGGCAGTGAAGCGAATCGCGTTGGCTGTGGAGGTGTCACCTGGGGAGAGTGACCACCTGCCTGGTCTGGTCGGTGCGCTGCGGGGCAAAGTGGGCTGGGTCAAGCTGACGAGTCGGCGGGAAGGCATCGACTGGATGGCGCTGGTGGCCTCACTGAAGACCGCGCGAGGCAAGGACGTGCAGGAGGATTACATGCAGCTGGTGGTTGAAGGGGCGGGTGTGGATGGTGATTTGGTGGCGACACTGCAGGGGAAGGACGTCCACGTCATGGCTGGGGCGGCCGTGCCCATGGAAGGTGAGGAGGATGAGCCGATGGAATATGGTCTCCTCTCACACCTCTGTTTTCTCTGTTGTGGGGTGCAGAGGGCCAGCCTTCTGTCTGTTTCTCGTCACTGCTGCCGACAGCCAACGGCGGCAGTGCGCCAGCATCGGGTGGCTCATCCCCCTCGCCATCCCCGCCCTTGGATGCCGTTGAATGCTTCACCAGCTGTCTGACGTGAGCCGACATGAAACACATGACAGGACGGAGGCACTCCTTCCTTCTCTTTCCCATTGCAGCACCGACCGTCCTGACGGCCTCTTCACCACTGTAGTGAGCGACCCCGGCGGCATTGCCCTGGGCCTTGTGTACTCGAGCGTCGAGTCCATTCGTGTGGCGATAGCGCTGCAGAGGGGCGTCTACTGGTCCAGAAGCAGGAAGGGACTGTGGCGAAAGGTGCGATGCAGGAGCGAGAGACGAGTACAGACACACAGAGAGAGAGAGAGAAAGAGAGAGAGCTGGAAGGGCTTAGTGTGTCTGTGTGTGTGGCTGGCTGGTTGTCAGGGTGACACGACAGGTGCGACACAGCGACTGCTCCGCATCGAGCCGGACTGTGATCGGGACGCAGTCAGGTCAGTATATCGACATCCATCCATCGGCTGCTTTCCACTCCCCTTCCCTTCCCTGTGTGTGTCAGGTTCACAGTGGTGCAGCAGGGTGACCCGAAGGCCTTCTGCCACCGCAACACACTCACCTGCTGGGGCCCGCCCACGGGCATCACCGCACTGGAGGAGGTGCTGCAGCGGCGATACCATAGCGCCGCGCCAGGCTCATACACGCAAAAACTCTTCAACGATCCCAACCTCCTCAGGTGGGCACACAAGCATGGGAGGGACGGAGGGAGGGAGGGAGAGAATGGTCGCGTGCGCTTCTGTTTATCATCAGGAACAAGCTGTTGGAGGAGGCCCAGGAGCTGGCTGAGGCGACAGAGCCCGACCACGTGGCAGCCGAGGCGGCAGACCTGATCTACTTCGCACTCACACGGCAAGACACACACACACACACAGACGAACGTAACGGCGACATCTGGGCATTTGTTTTTCAACTCCTGTGTGGTTCCGCAGGTGTGTGGCAGCGGGTGCCACTGTCCATGATGTGGAACGGCATTTGGATCGCCGGCAGCTCAAGGTGAAGCGGCGGGCGGGCAATGCCAAGGCACACCGCATCGAAGCGGCCGACAAGGCACTCAAGGAAATTAGAGATGGGGCGAAAGAGTAGAGGCATGGATTAGTCGTCCGATGGTTTGTTCCGCTTTGTGTCTTTATGCGCCGGCGGGACCTTTATCGTCTGTGTCGTCATGCGATTGACATGACCAGCCAGTCACGCAAACCGTTCGGTCGATGGTCAATGGTCAATGGTCTATGCTACATGAACAAGGCACTAGTTCTGTTTGGGGAAGCTATCGAGGATGTCGTAGGCATCCTTGAGGCCGGCAATGGTCTGCTCCCGGCGCCTTTTCTTCTCTTCGTACGAGTCCGTGATGCACTGGGCCGCCAACGCATTGTCTTGCTTCCGCACTGCATTAGGAAGGAGAGAACACAGACCACCCACAAATGCCAGCATGGTCATGCGGCCTAGTGCCTTACGTTGCTCGAGTTCCTTGCTGAGTTGGTCGTATTCGACGACGGCTTCTTCCTTGCCTTCTCCATCGCCCATTGCCTCGATCTCCTTCTCCTTGCTGTCCAGCGCAGCTTGGGCCTCCTGAAGTTGTACGGCGAGCTGCTGACGCTCCGTCGCGCAAAACTGGCCCTTCGTCTGGTCCTCAGCCTGCAAACCACACCATCCAATTGACTGCTGCAGTGAATGTGAGGCGTCGGGCCATCTCACCTGTGCAGACTGCAGCTTATCGATCAGCTTGGTGATCAGATCTGAGGCGGCAGAGGACAGAAACTCTCAGGACCATCACTGGTGCTCTCGCCCTTGTCGTGTGCTGACCTCTCACGTAATCGAATGTATCCTTGTTCGGAGGCTCAGCGACGGCCCCGCGGCTCACTTGATGTCCCACGCAGCTGCTGCACAGCCCCGACAAGCCAAGGACCAACAGAATGGCAGAGATCTTCATCACACCGTCCCCCGCTCTCGGTGGGAATGAGCGACGGGTGATTGCAAGACGCAGACGCACGGAGTGCCGCGTAGTCTATGGACCTGTCAACCAGGCCTCTCAGCGTTCTGTCTGCACTGCCAAGAAGCCTCCGCGCGGCGCACGTGGGTTCGACCGAGGAGAGTTGCGAGCTCGAATGCCTTGGGGAGAAGAACCGCAAGGTACGCGCCGAGGCGTTCTCTTAGCTTTCTGCGAGTGTCTGAGATCGTTCCATTTGCGATGAGCCTTAAATCGTCCTCCTCCATGTCTGTGTCCACGGCGGCGCCTCAGCCCTCCTCCTCCTCGCCGCTCTTCTCCAGCGACAACTCCCTCGCACCACAGACGCCATCGCACGCCCACAATGGCGTCTGCATCGACGACGGCATGGAGAGATTGGGGATGGCATCAGCTGCGCACGCCAGCCAAGCTGATGAGCCGAAGCGGATGGCGTTGTCGGAGCTTAGAAGTGTGCAGGAGGGCAGGGAGGGAGTGCTGAATGGCCAGCTGGCGGCGTATCGAGAGGCGATGGGCACTGTAGTTGGGGAGCTGGAGCAGGACATCCCTCTACTGACGCAGAGACGGATGCAGCTCATGCAGGTGTGTCTGCAGCATATCAGCAAGCCTCCTGCATCTGTCTGTTCTGCTGTCCTGTTCATGCCTTCAGGAGATTCGCGCGTATCGCCAGGCGCTGGCTTACGACGAGGCTGTCCTTGAGCGGGATAGCACTCACATAGACACGCTACTCAAGGAGAAGAAGAAGCTTAACAGCACAGCTAGCAACAACACCCACGCCATCCCTCCCCGCCAGCGCGCTCGCCCTCCCTTCCTGCATCGCCTGTTTGGGCAGTCGCCCCCTTCCCAGCCCCCCGCTGCCGCAGCTGAGCAGCTGGCTGCTCACGGCGACTCCATCAATCAGCACACAAAAGGCTCCTATGGCACGCACGAGGGCGAGGATAATGGTGAGTTCGGCGTGCAGCGGGAAGAGGAGGTGGCCATGTGTCCTCACGACGAGAGGCCGGCACGTCGCATCAAGACACGCAGCCGGTCGTGCCCATCCTCTGTGCGCAAGAGGGGGAGGCGGCGGTCCAGCCGTCACGGCCAACCGCAGCAGTTCCGCAACTGGCTCATGCAGCACACGCAGGAGCTGCAGCGCCACTACCAGGAGCAGCAGACCGCCATGTGGCCTGCGGAGCTTCGCGTGGCCATCCCCGCCGTCCCCTCGGGGCCGCTCGGGCCACCCGAGTCGCCCAAGAAACGGTCCAAGGGCCAGTCGAGAGAGGACACAACCACTTTTCAGCCATTTGTGTCGATTCCGGTGCGGGTGCCGGCTAATTCATCGTCTTGCGTGCCATCGAGTAGCGGCGGCGCTGTGGTGCACCTGGCCCGGCCTGTGATGGTGTACCCCAGCGAGAGCGCCATGGAATATCGGGTGCCAGGGAAGCGGGGCAAGAGGGATGCAGAAGGTGGGGAGGAAAGGGGCAGGTTACGTAACCGTGGGAGGCGTCCGCACACACGTGCATCTCTGTCCTCTGTCCTGCAGATTCGTTGTCGCCCTCCCTGTCGGACACGTCATCATCGGACGAGCTGGCGTGC
Organism: Vitrella brassicaformis; assembly: GCA_001179505.1. Classification (NCBI taxonomy): domain Eukaryota; family Vitrellaceae; genus Vitrella; species Vitrella brassicaformis. Next base: position 120,819 of record CDMY01000718.1, on the reverse strand, counting down.
CCTTCCTTCCCCCTCCCCCTCTCTGTCTGCCTGCAGCAGCCTGCCGACGGCCCCCAACCTGTGAGCACCCAGCAGCCACCAAGCAAGGAGGCCGACAAGCGGCATTCAACCACCGGGCCTACCACAGCCGCCAGCCACACGCGCTCCCCGTCCCTGTCAGTCCCTCTGACGCCACCCATTGCCCGCCATCCCCTCTCGCCTGGCATCGAGCCCTCCAGGCGGTCGTCTGTGTTGGCGCCAGCCATCCGAGAGGAGAACGGCCACCAGACGGAGGCCGAGCAGCCGGCCAGGAGGACCCGCCGGCGGCTCGGCAGGCGGTATTATGTGTGGCGGTTGCGGGGTGAGGGTGTGAGGGGCTACTGGGACGAGTGTGTGCGTGAGTGGGGGTTCGAATACTGACTGATAGCGAGGGAGGAGACTGGAAACGGACGAGTGAGATAGCTAGATGTGTCATGCACGATGGATGCATGGAGCTTTTGCATATATAGTTGTCGTCGCATAGAGGGGACTGCATGTCTGTGCAGCAGTCGGTGAGTGCGTAATCGCATGGATTCCGGCTCGAGCCCAGTCAATTTACACTACACAACGCGTACGGCAAGCGAACCGTTGTCAGCCAAATTGATTGGTGTCGTCATGCGGCGCTCGTTGGTCCCTCTGCTGTTGCTGTCTGTTGTACTCCTGTCCAGTAGCGTCGCTCACGCCCGGGAGCGGCAGGCAGAGATCACAGCATCGGACCAGCAGCGGCTCGAAGAGCTCATTCAGAAGACACAGAGGTTCTTGAATGACCGACAGCAGAGCCACCAGAACCACGACACCTCGTCGGCAGCAGCGGCTACAGCTGGGCAGAGCAACAGCACTGTGATGCTCGGTGGCCGCAACCGCTCACGGTCGTCGGGTACGAGCACGGGCGTGTGTGGGCAACCACAGAAAGGGAGATTGCATGTGGGTGTGTCTGCAGGTCATGAGCCGGAGCAGTACTTCCCACCAGGCCCACCAACAACTTGCCCTGGTGCACAACTCCAGCCACATTGACAGATGGACGGCGGCATTTTCATGCGTGTGTGCATTGGTATGTGTGCAGGTATGGTCATCGAGAGGAGCTGCACGCAGGCAGGTGACGGCTGCACGACGCCTGAGGGGACTTCTGTGCCGCTGGGGGCTATCCAGCTGAATCAGTACTCGCCGGCGCTTTACGTGTTGGCGGGCGACGCCATCCGCGGGAACGTCTTGTTCTGCTTCCAAGGATCAACGCCAGGAACGTATGTGGGCGCCCGGGCCATCCTCTACACTGGCTGCTTGATCCATCCATGTGTATCTGTTGTCTTCTTTGACGCAGCGGCTCGTTGAATTCCTGCAGTGGTGATGACAACGTTCCGGGGGTGTACGGCAACCCTGTCGTGATCGACACCCGGACAATCGACCAGATTGAAGTGGAGGTGGGTGTCATGCTTGAAGACACGCACGCAGGGACACACGGTCGGTCATGTGAAGTATCCCCTTCCTCTCCTCCTGTCCCGGTGATTGCTGTGCTGCAGGTGCAGTGCGATGTTGGCGGAGGACCGTGTGAATGGGTAAGAAACGAACGAACAATCCACTCATTGTGCAGTACATGTGCCTGCATGCTCGTTGCGTGCGCGCAGAAGCTGCTGGGCTTTCCCCACACCGGCAACTGCGTGCCGAACCTTCCCCCAGCTGCCACCATCCCTGGCGTAGGCACAACTATTGACTTCGACTAAGTCGGCACTGTCATTTCATAGGGCTGATCATTGACCGATCCGGATGTGTGTAGTTGCACAGACGTATCCGTGTCTATGCATGTGTGATCGACATGCGTCTGTTTTTGCCCTGGTTGGTTTATGCGGGGGCCTGTAGATCTATGCACTGAGACAAGATGTGTGTTTGCATATCTATATAGTCCATGACGCGCCCAAAATGCGGCGTACATCTACTTGTCTATCGTAAGTAGTCTTTGTCAGTGGCCAGCCACTGCGCTCACATTCTTCGTATTTTTTGCTGTCCACATGGTGCTTCTCTACTCGTGAGGGAACACGAGTAAGCACGACGCTGTCAGCGGACCAGAGAGATCCGAGAAAGGGATGCAAGGCATATATGCGACGACATGACAGACTGGTCCATGACAGAGAGAGTAGCAGTGCGATCGGCATGCCATACAGTGCCATGAAATGTCCGCATCAAGGACAAATGCAAGACATCTGCGATCATATATTTGTGTGAATATGTACAAAACGATACAAATGCGTCACGTCGATGTATCAATGAAAGGGATCTCAAGCATACCATCTTTCCACGGCCACTCGGGGGCCGACCGACGCACTGCACGGGCCTTAACGCCAGCAGACCCCTGTGTCTCGTCCCGTCGCGTAGCTGCAAAACCCGTTCTTCTCGTGAATGTGGTGTGTGGGGTTGATGGTGAGAATAGCGACGAGCTGGTGGTCGTGGGGGCGTGAGACAGAGGGGGCAGCTTTAGATTGGTCCGCGTGCGCACTTTCCGCTGCTCGCCCATCATCTGGCGCAGCCTGCAGCCATCCATACGACCTCTCAGTCTGCATGGTCTCGTGTCTCTTTCCTCCCCCTCACCTGTGCTTGGTCTCTCCCTTCTGCACGGCGCGCCATCTTGTCAGGAACTCTCTCTCGTGAGCCGTCACGCGGCGGCCGTCAAGCACCTCTGCACACGACAAACACACAACAAGCTCAAGAAATACCGATGTAAGCAGACCTACTCACCCAGTCCCCCATCGGTCTCAGCAGCGGCCAGTATTACCCTGTCTCGATACTTGTGCTGGCTCGTCACCGGGTTGCCGCTAAGATCGACGTGTGTCAGAGACGGGACGGAGTGGAACAACGAGAGCACGTCAGGGAGGGAGGCAAGCTGGTTGCCAGAAGCCAACAGATGTTCTAGGCACTGCAGCTGCACCAGGGGCTCAAGGGCGTCCAAATGATTGGAGGAGGCGTCGAGAGTGTGCAAACTGGCCTGGCAGGAGGGAGACAGAATCGTACTGGGTGATTCTTGCCGTTTTTCAGTTGCTCACTGCAACGGTGCGTATCGACTTGGGGCAGAATGACAGAGGAGCTGATATGCGCTGCTCCTGCACAAACGGGCGCATCCGGTGGGAGGTCAAATTGGTCAGTGCACGACTGCTAGTGTCTTTGTTACCTGGATATACAACTCTTCCAAGCTTTGACACCCCTGCAGCCCCTCCACTCTCTCTATGCAGTTCTCACTCAGATACCTGCACACCACACCACATGTGGGGCACTGTGTGTCAGTGGCATGAATTCTGTTTGTCTCAGCTGACAGTTTGCGCAGCATCCCAAGCCTGTCGAGTCCCTCCATCCTTCTAATGCGGTTGTTTTGCAGATAGAGGTGTGTCAGAGTCTCGGGAAGGTGCTGGATCTTCGTCACTGCGTTGCTGTACAGATACAGTACCTGCAGTTGCCGACAAAGGATGTCGAAATGCTCCTGACAAAGTAACAAGACGCAAACAATATGCATCTGTGCAGGTCCGCCTGCGTCTTCCTGTGTACAATTTTTGCGATGTGCCTCTCTTCCAGCTTCAGATGGGTCAATCTCCCGGCGTATGTCCGCCTGCTCTCGCCTTTCCGTCTTGTCTGTCCCGACACGCCAGACCGACAAAGGAGATCCAGAGAGATTGGCTGAGAGGGACCGTGCGACTGACAGGGCCAACAAAGGAAGACACGCGATCGACGTGAGTGTCTCAGCTGTTGTGCTCACCCTGTATGTTTCTTGCCCGTCCGGCAAGCCAGTTTCTGAAGTGATTGTCTCTGCAGTTGTCTTTCTTGGCTCCAGGGACACCGTCTCGTCCTCGTGGTCATCTCTTTGGGTCGGCTGCAAGTGGCTATGGATTGCATGCAAAAGAATATCACGCTCTGCAGTCAAAACAACAAATTGCGGTCATCAATCACCTCCAAGATCTTCTGTTGTGTACCATTCTTGTCCTGCATGCCAATGGCGAGCAGGTCATCGTGCGTCACTTCACACAGGACATCCCAGTTTGTCAAGAAAGCCGCCTCAAAGGCATTGCAGAACCTCTCCAGTCCAAGCCGTCTCAGCAGCACGTCAGCCGAGGAGTCCTCTACGACTGCCATCTCTCCTTTGGATCGCCTGATGGCAAAGCATGCATGCGCGCGAGCTTAACTCCCCCAAAGCCCCCAGCGAGGATGTCGAGTCCGAGTGAGCGGCCTCCTGTATCATCTCCTTCCTTGCAAGATGGCCGCATTGCCTCATCTCAGTCGTTGGGGAGCAGAAAACGCCTCAAAGCAAAGTAAAAAAAGCAGATGCAACAAGCGACTTGGGATGCTGTTCAAACTCTCCCTTCTTTTACAGGCACGCGCTGCAGAAGCGCCAGACGAAGGAGTTTGCGGCCCTCCAGAAGCGAAATCGATTCGTGAAGGCACGGACGCTGACGTCGACGTCGGACGCCGTCGAGAGCCAAGGCGTCGATACTTCATGCTCCAATTGTGGTGCACTGGTCGATGAATCGTTCCTCACAGAGTGAGCAGACAAGGAGGAGGAGGAAGTACCAGCCATGTTGAGACGTGCGATTGCCTTCAGTTTGATGGATTTTGATGCCCCGTATTGTCGGTCTTGCAAGCGGTTCATGCTGCTCAAGGCTGGTCAGTGGCTGACGAAATTCTCCTACAACACACAAGCTGTCAGCAGCAAGAAATTCAAGGTCAGAATCATCTCCATCACCCCACTTGCGACACATTCTCCATTCCTCTTTGCCTTTGCAGTTCGTCAAGCTGACCTCCGACGGGACGGCCCTGGCCGTGTGCAGTGCCTCTGAAGCACGCACCATGCAGCGGAAGCAGCAGAGCAAGTTGCCAGCTGCGAATCGCCTGGCGAAGATGCTTGCCTTCCGCCGCACCAGGAGCACCACCTCTCACATGTCATCGCAAGGACAGGAGAGCGTTACGGACGAGACAAGACGATGCTTCAGGACGATCAAGTGGAAGAAAGGTGGGCAAGCGCCTGCTGGGCTCGCGATAGATGTATAAGCACATGTGTTGTTTCGGTGGTGTTGGTCGTGTCAGTGTTGCTGGAAGATGTGCTGGGTGTCGTTTTTGGTGCGTACACGTTCACGTTCAAGAGGCTGCAGGCGGACTTCAGGCCGCCACACTGGTGAGGAGAAGGAGAGCGAGATGATCATGCAATTGTTCTGTCCAATTGGTTCTGTTGTCAATGCAGGGCTGCATTTTCTCTTGTCCTGAAATCTCGCACGTATGACTTTTCTTGTGCTCATCGGTCGGCCATCGAGTGTTTCACCATCGGTATGTCTCATCTCATTGTCCACCAAATCTTTGCACCCACACCCATGCTCATATGGTATTTGTTCAGGTCTGCAGGAGCTGTTGCCCGAGGAGGGCAAGCCCTCACTGATGCGCCTGAGGCCGGTGAGACTCGGGCCCTTTCTCTGGATGGTGAGAGCATGACGGAGAAAGAAGACTGCATAGGCTGCACGGTCGACTCAGTGTGGCCGACTCTGCGCTTTGTTCAGTCTGCTCGTCATCGTTTGCATTCGTTGGCGGCGATGGAGGACCTTTCTCTGCCCCTCACGTTGTGGATCGTACTCATACAAAGGTAAAAGCCGGCAGCGGAGAGACACGTGACTGATCGTACCTTCGCAAACGTTTGCAGCGCTCTCCAGTCTCCCAACCTGCACACGAAGGGCATCTGCATCGTCAGTTGGCATACAGAGACATTATAGTCTCCCTGCCGGTCGTCCTCTCTCCATTGCTTAATTTGTTTGTCAGATCGCTGCCCTTCATTTGGAGAAGAAGCACCCTACCAATCTGGAGGACCTGCCGCCTCAGTATCGCAGTCTTCCGTACAGGAAGGCACGAGCCGAACAGGTCTTCCTCAGACGGTCAGCCAGCCAACCAGGGAGAGGAGGAGGGAGACGTGGAGGAAGGTCGTGTGTGTCGTGCGTCCTCGCAGGTTTGGTCTTGGTGTGGCGTCGTTCTTGCCTCGTATGCCGACACTGAGGAGCATTGATGGACGTAAGTCACCTAAACACGAACGAAACTCCAAGGGAAATTCGTGTTCGTGTCCATTCGTGTTCAGAGTCGCCGATCGCCTCCCTCTCTGAGAGCCGACTCAGGAGCAGATCAGGTCCGGCTGAGACATGGTTATTGTTGGCTTTCGTCGACTGCATCTTCTCTTCATATCATCGGGCCTGCCTGCAGTGTTGAGCTCCAGGCCGGGTTTCCTCAGCCCTCGTCGCATGACGGCACCACCCGTCAACCCAGAGGCAACAGACGACCCATCCCGGGCAGCACGCAGCAGCCAGCGACATGAAACATCACCCCCCGAGAGAAGGCCCATCAGAGTGCGTCTCGTCGCCCCAGGTGAAGAGGCGGCCGCTGATGTAGGGCCGGCATCATCATCCGATGCATCCCCACCCGTACCCATACCTCTGAACGTCCGGTCTGTGGCCAAGAGGCGGTATAGTCACCCGCTGAGCGAGGCTGAGTGGGAGGACCTCCGGTCGAGGAGGCGGAAAGTGAGAGAAAGCGCGTCGACAGAGAGGCAGCAAATATCGTCGACGAAGCTGAGAAGTGCTGTCACGTGAGGCGCAGGGAGAAAAAAGACTGCCATATCTCAATGCGTGGCAACCAACATCTGTTCGCCGTCATTTTCTCAGAGGCCCGTTGGAGTTGTCGGATATCGACGAGGAGTCAACCCCGATGTCCCGCCCCCATCTGTCAAATCACCCCGACCAGCCCCTTTCGCCACCTTCATCAGCCATGAAGAGACACGAGGCCACACACGAGGCGGCAAGTGCAGCATCGCCCGTCTCACGCACGTCCCTGACCATCGGTGCCACCTCGGATGCACACTCAGCGTCCTCACCCCAGTCTTCCCCTTCGCCCCTCATCAATGCTCTCGTCCAGCGGGCCGCCATGATGGCTCTTGACACGCCAAGAGCTGAGAGGGAGATGGCCGTGTGGCAGGATGTGTTGAGGCGGCAGCGGGCTGCCACAATGGGCTACCTGCCGTCAAGCGAGAGGCGGAGAGTTGTGGAAAGAAGAAGGCGATTCAGTGCGGGCGACGCTGTGCCGCAGATGAGACACGACGACCATAGACAGGAGCTGTCAAAGCATGACCTGAAAAGGTGAAAACACGGGGCCGATGAGAGATATGAATTTGTTCACGTGTCCTGGCGTGTGTGTGTACAGGTTATTGCGGGAGGAGAGGTGTCACACGCTGCTGGACAGGACGCGCCTTTCGCCAGCAGTGGGCCAGGACATATACTCCACATATACTCCAGCACACACAACACGGGGTAGGAGACACACGATAATGAAGCCACCCAACACAAGCCATCATACGAAACGCATGTCAATCTCAGGGCGCTGGTAGAATGAATGATCTGGATGGATCGCTGTTGGGAGAGGCCGCATTTGTTGCACACGTCGTGTGGATATTTTCAAGTGGTGTGTCTACAAGGGTGTGTTGGTGCGTATGGACGATAGACTCTCACTTTCTCTTGCTGGTGGGACTGTTTGCTTACCTGTCGGTTTTCTTGTGTGTGTGCATGTACATTCATGTGCCCGGGGTCTCGGCTGTCTGACGCGGAATTCCCTCTCTCTCGCCCAAGCACAAGAAACTGATATGGCCCACGGACAACACACTCTGACAGCAGTGGTGGGGGGGTGAGTGTGCAGCGGCACTCCTTTTCGTGTGGATGCGTGTGTCAATATTGCGTGTGGGGTGGGGAGTTCTTGCTGTCGTGGGACGTTTGCTCACTTGTTCATTCTTCCTTCTCTGCATATGTGCACTTGGATTGTTCAAAGGGGAATGTGCTGTCTGACACTCAGTACACTGTCGGCGCATGCATACCCCCAAAGACGAATGTTGAAAACATGTCGTATGAATACGCAGCAACGAAAGACGGCGGTGACAAACCAAAGAACGACTCATTTAGCTGTCATCAGGCAGCACCATGTCTGTATGTATGTCAGCTTCATCGTTCACCTGCACAGACAGATGGAACGATCCGTAACCTTGGGCACACCGAGGCTCCGCTCGCATGTTACCCGCTTCATATTTACCCACACGCGTTGCCAAAGTTGACGGCACCACGATGACCTGTTCAGAACCGGATGGCCATCGATGTGTCTCATGGGGGCGGTGTGGTGGGCGTGACCGGCGAAGCTGAGGGTCTCGCGGCCGTGGCCAGGTGTTTTGCTGAATGTCTTGGAGCCGACGATAGGAAGGCCTCTGTGGGCTGCATTGCTTTGGGGAAATGTGGCGTGCGACGAGGCACTCCGGCTCGATCGAAAACAAGATCTCCTCCTGCACCGCACCTGCCAGGACATACGCAGACACAGCAAGGCGCAGACACACATGCAGATGTGCACTCACATGTTTTCCTGTGCCTGTTTGTGTCTGCGTACCGTAGTCCAGCGTCCCGCCACCGATGGATGCATGATAAGATAGGCGCGACCTTCTGATTTTCTCCGCATATCCACACGAAGAGACACATTGGAGGGTGAACCTTCATTGCTAAGTGAGCGTCTGTTTGAGATCAGGTCTCGCCGACAATGAACATCAGTCTACTGAGATCGCAGGCTTGTTCGACACCAAGTCTTGAAAAAAAGATACAGACACGGCCGCCGACGCCAATCTCCTCTCTCCTGTAAATCATTCCAGCCTCATCTGCCTTGGATGCACCGGTGCCTGACTTCGACTTCAGGCTCCCGCTCAGGCTCCACGGAAGCTGAAGGGTCAACACACGCACAACAGCTTCGTATCCGTTCATCCCTTCTGCTCTCGTCAACAGCAGTCGGCGCCGCGGGCGTATATGCACCTGCACACGACACGATCAGGGTTTTCACACTTTGTCGCCGTGTGTGGGTCAACCGTACAGTGTGTGTGGATGATAAATGGTCTGAGGTGTGACATTCCCAAACCAGTTGCGCCAAACACCTCCCTCAATGTCCTGTCTTCTGCACAATCACCGCAGTTAACGAACTGGATCTCCCTCGCCTCCCTGAATCCCTGAAGAACAACACGACGCTCCTCTGGATGTGTTCCTTGTGTGTGTACTGTCTGTATGGGGCTCGTGCGTACGGCAGTGTAGCCGACGGTCTCCAATATGTACTGCTTGAGGTCCAACACTGTGTGGTCGAGGCTCGGCACAAGAACGCCAAACACGACAGTGTTAGAGCCCCAACGCACTTGGATACACGCCTCGGGCGAGGACGATATTTTCTTTCCCGTTGCGCATTGCGTACGCTGCGTAAATTCAGCGGTCGGACTGGATGGCAGTATCACACTGTTGTGAATGTGTGCACCGAGTGCCTTGCCTTCCTGTCAACAACTCCTGTGCGTGTCTGCCAAGGTCATTCATCCGTTCGTGCGTTCGTTTGTTTGTCGTATATCCATAAAAGACACTCCCAGTCGCTTTCAAACCGACTCTCTCGCCACAACAAATGATTGAGGTCTGCCGCCACACTGCGGCTCTTGCCACGTAAAAAGGACAACCGCTATGACACACACATACACGGATCTGCCTGTCTATTTCGGCAGTCCTATCCGCCTCTTGAGTCTCTCTATCTGAGCCGCAGATGCGATGCTCTCCTTCGACACAACGCCCAGGAACATGCCCTCCTAAATGCACACGTATACACACAGCGGCAGACAGTCAAACGATGTGCGCGGTTTGGTGGGTGTGTCGATCAATCACCTGGTCGAGCACTGGTAGCAGCTGCAGGCCCTCGGCAGACAGAGTCTCCCTCGCTTTCTCGAGCGAATCGCCCTCACGCACGGAAAGCAGCTCACTCGTCATGGCCGCAGACGCCGTCGCCTTGCCCAGCACATCAAACGCAATCGACTCCTGCTGCTGGCCGCTTGCCGCCCTCTCCCTGTCCACAAATCGCTGGATGTCGCCCGCCGTCAGCACGCCCACAATCTCGCTGCTGCCGCCCTGTGCGCGCCAGTCGTACACGCCGGCTGTAGGAGTAATGTCGGCTGACGGCGGCGAGATGACGACGGCCGTGTCGGTCAGCTCGCTCTCCATCAGCTGCGACGCGTCAAGGAGAGGTGTGGAGGGCGTCAGAGCGACGACACGCGGCACCAGGCCTGCTTCCACCTGACAACACACACAGATACAGACACGTGGCGCAGACACACATCCCTGCATGTGTGGTTTCGTACCGGTATGTCGTCGAGGACGCCCCTGATATCGTTTGCGGGCAGCGACAGAGGCAGCGTGTCATCCACCAGCTCGTCAAGCTCCTCTATAATCCGGTCAGGCAGCTCCTTCTCACCCTTGACCGCCGACACAGCAGCGGGCTCGGGCGCCTCCACTGTCTTGGCGGGCGCCTGTGGCTGCGCGACATGGCCAGCGGTGAGTGTGGTTGGCGGCACCGCTGGCAGAGGGGGAAGCGGCACTTGGGGGGCCGGGGGCGGGGGGACGGGAATTGGGGTCGGCCGTGGCTTTGTGCGGATCTGAGAAAGACATCAGAGTAATTGCGAGACGGGTGGAGACGTGTGTGTGGATCTCGTGCACCTGGTCGATGTATCTTCTGGGTCTGTCTGCCAGCTCAGCGAGAAGGCTGCCCAGCCCCGCCGACGCACCAGCCGGCAGCACAATGTCGTAGTTGTGCGTCAGCTCGAACAAGAGAAGCGTGCCGGTCAGGGGAGCACGGTACACTGGACACACAAACACAATGGTGAATGGATGGATGCAGGCCGTAAGTATGTCTCATTCGGCCCACCAGCAGAGAGTACGGACGCGGCCCCCACAAGTGCGTATGCCCCTGCAGGAGCCACGCCCTCACCGCCAAGCACACTCTGGAACAAGGGCAGACCAGCTGCCAAACCGACAACTCTACAGAGAAAGAATTGGATCATGCCAGGGGGTCGGGGCTTGTGCAGTAGTTGCTCACTGTTCTGTGGCTGGCGCGAGGACTTTCTGGTAGGCTGCGCCGGCGACGGCTCCGAGAAAGAGAGATGGGGCAAATGTGCCGCCCACCAAACCACTGAATACTCACACACAGACAAGGGAATGTCAGTCACACAGCACTCATCGATCTGGCTCGCTGGCTGAAGGTCCCACCTGCCGGCAGAGATGGCGGTCATGACCATTTTCAGGAAGAGCAGCAGGATGAGTGAGCTGGCGGGGTCGCTCGCTGACGTGAGCACCTTGTCCAGCGTGCCGTACTGGGAGAAGAGCACCTGTGGGAACCAGAAGCCCACCACGCCGCACAGCAGACCGCCGATGACGGGCTTGAGGATGCGAGGGACACGTTGCATCCACTTGAACCGGGACACAGCACCTGATGCAGCCAACTAATGCGATTGTCGATCATGAATATATCATGAAAGTGTATCCACGCCCACGTACCTTCGAAGGCGAGTTCAGCACTCTCGAGTGCCCTCTTGAATAAAATGGACACAGCACCAGACACAGCACCTGTAGACACACACACAATGACACATATGATCCCACAGAAGAGCACTCCTTCATGCACAACGGGTCAGTCTGTTCCTCTCTCACCAAGGCCCACATAGAGCGGGAGTTCCACCAAAGGGTTCAGCAGCGAGTAGGAGGGGGGAGGCACGAAAGCCAGAGTCTCGGCCAGCCCGATCCGGGCGGTCAGGGCAGACACGACAGCGCACAACACGGTGCCTGCAATGCTCGTTCGCGGCACGCCCACGTTGTCTTTGGCCGCCGTCACAATCTCAAGGGCGAAAAACACACCTGAGCAAGCAACGAAGCATTTGCAATGTTGGGAGGTCCTTGGCCCATTCGCCGTACCTGCCACGGGAGCGTTGAAGCCAGCGGCCACGCCCGCAGCTGCACCAGCACTCAGCAGCTGGCGACGTCTGTCGAGCGACATCGAAAAGAACTGTCGTACACACACACGAATACGACACCATGTTCAGGCAACCTCACGGTTCACTGACATGCCCTTCACTCATACCTGCGACACAAGTCGTGAGCACGAGACGCCAAGCTCGACGGCAGGTCCCTCCGGGCCGAGGGAACACCCTGTGCCCAAAGTCGCCACCCTGATGGCACACTCATACATGAAGGCATGTGCACAGACACGTATCCGCTGATCACATGCAGTGAAGTGCCTCCTCACCCTGCCCCGGATTTGGCGAGTTGCTTTTGGAAGGCACAGTTCTTACGGTTGTCCACCTCGTTCAAGCTGCCCTTCAGACCTGACACAACAGATGGACAGTATGCATCAAGAAGGTGTTCACATTCGCGCATCAGCTCACCTGGGGTGAAGCCCACAAGCTCCCTCAAAATCCCGACAAGCAGGCCGCCCAACGCCGGCACCAACAGCGCAGCTGAGGAACCACACAGACACGACCACTCACGCACCTGTCTGTGTGAGGTGTTTGAAGTTTGCCCACCTCCCAGTATGCCGAGCGACGGCGTGACGACCTTGGCGAGATCCCCGTAGGTCAGGCCCTGCACCAGATTGATCGACCGCTTGAATGCAGTCACCGACAGACCGGTGAGCACACCTGACATACACTCATACCACGCACACAGTGCACTGCAGATCTTGCTGTGATGGACGAACCGCAAGTGCATTCCTCACCTGTTAGAATCGCCGTCGACAAGTACGCACTCTCCGCAGCGAAGCCCTTCCGTGGCCGCCTCGGCCTCGGCAGAAAGAACTTCCTCGCTTTCGGCGCGTTCTCCTCGGCCGCAATATCCTCCTTTTTCTTGAGAGCAGGGTCGGTCTGCGTGGTGGTCGACTGCACAACGCGCCTCCTCTGCAGATGGGGAGCAAAGGGCCGGCTGGGCGAAAGATAGAGAGGCGGAATGAAAGATGAACAGAGAGCGCTGTCGGGCTGGGCCGAGTGCGCGCATTGAATAAACAGGATGGGCAGTATTAGCAATGACAAATGCGGCAGCCTCCGAGATGAGCGAGATCTGGAGAGATCTGATTCAGCAGTGTCACATTGTGGCGATTGCAATGGGTGCGCCCGCCTCAGCGCTTCGTCATCCTCCATGTCTGCGGCCTCCATTTGGAGAATCTCGTGGCTAGCTCGCAGGTTTGGGGGGTCCATGAAACCGCTGCTGCCGCCTTCGAGCTTCCTCCCGAATGAGTCCGCTGGTCATCACGCGTCGAGAGCCATCCATCGAAGAGGAGGAGCATGCCACGCCAGGACCGTCACTTCCCCCAGCATGCAGACGCGTCGGGACCGAACGCGGAAGAACAAATAGCAACGATGCTGCTCTGCATGAGGACGGTGGAGGAGCATCCGGCAGCAATGATGGGCATGACGACGAGCATCTATCTGTTGTGCCGTTCGTGCCGCCACCCGGGGTGGTGGATTTCTATGGCCCAGGGCCGTGGGGCCTCGTCGATGGCATACCATGGCCCAGAGGAGGAGATGGCGACGACTCAGAGGGCTACGTGCGGATGAAATACGGTGTTGATCACGGGGGCAAGACATGGGCGGTGGAGGGAGCAACGTATTACCATCTCAAGGTCTGCTCAGACGGATGGACTGTGACACAAGTGCGCTATGTGTTGTGTGGTCGTCTGTTTCCGGCAGGGCCCGGCCACCGGCAAGTTGGTTGTGATTATGCCTGGTATCACTTCTTTCGCCGCATCAGTGGCTCCACTCGCCGAGTGTCTCATACAACGCAACCACAGGTGCGAAAACATCCGTGCAGCAGAACACATATCACATTGAGACGGTGATCATTCAATTTGGTATCCCTTCAGAGTGCTGCTTTTCGACCTTTTCGGCCGCGGGCGCAGCCCATATCCGCCGTCGCAGCCCCCTTGCTCACACGTGACCCCACACAAGAGATAAACTTCACTTGTGCAGCAGACACACAAGAGAAATTTGTTGCCCGCGTGTGTCTGTCTCAGGTGTTGTTTGCTGATCAGCTGTACCATTTGCTGGACAAGCTGGGTCTTGCTGACGTCAGTGGGGGGATTACTCTGCTGGGCTTGTCGCTTGGGGGCGCCATTGCATTGACGCTTGCTCAAAGGTATGAGCGGGCAACTCTCACATGGTTTTTGTCTCAGGCTTACCTTCATTTTGGTGTGATCATGGCAGGTATCCGAAGCTTGTCCGGCGATTGCTGCTAGTGGCGCCGGCAGGGCTGCCGGGGGTCACCTCACCCCTTCTGAGTGTGCTGAAAGTGCCATGGCTGGGCGAGGCGATCATCAACACACTGGTAAGCATTCCAGGTTCAGATACGTGTTCTGAATCGACAATACGTGCGGCTGTCTTGCCCTTGTAGGGTCGTCTTTTGCTAAGTGCTGTGGTCGGAGACTTTGATGACACTGAGCATCCGGGGTGCCTGCTGATGAGGAGTGTCACGGCATGGCAGGCCGACAACACGCCGGGATACATCAATGTAGGAAGAGACGGGGGACGTACTAGACGTACACACCCGCGATTGTTTTTACATGTTTGCTCACAGGGCTTGCTGTCCACGTTGCGTCACTTTCCTCTGGCGTCGATGGAGGAAGTCTTCAGGGAGGTGGGGCAGTATCCCAGACCGGTGCTGCTGCTCTGGGGTAAGCGGAGGAAGGCATGTCTCTCGTCGTCCAGACAGACGTGCATACCTGCCCCCTCTGTGTGCAGGTGAAGAAGATCAGACGTGCCCATTTGACCCCTGCTGCTTCATTGCTAGCGAGTGCCTGCCCAATGCCACGTGAGTGCTCATCCACGCAAATAGGCATCTACGATACAAATGCCTGTCTGTCCGTCTGTCTGTCTGTCTCTGTGCTCCAGCCTTCGCGTTATCCCAAATGGTGGCCACTGTATGGCTCTCGAGCAGGCGGGGCGGGTCATGATCGAAGTCTTGGGATTCCTCGGACATACCGACCACTTGCCGCACCCACTCCCACCAGACCACCCAGTTATCGACCACTCACCATCCCGCCTGCGCACTCTGATGCGACAACCTGCCCTCCTGCTGTCGCCAATGCCTACATCCAGCGAAGGCAACAGATCGTGTGTCGACGGGGCGATCGAAGAGTATATGAAGGCTGGAGGTCTGGACAGCACTTTTCTCCCAGCACGGCGCGCTCCGGAGAGAGTGGTGGAGAGAGGAAAAAACCGCAGCAGCGGGAGAGACGCCGAGTCTGCGGCTGTGGCTTCCCTTCCGTCACGGAGATCGGACAGCAGCATCCCCGATGAGGACACGTTCGCGAATTGTCCACCATCTGTCTGTCCATTCCATGCTCCATCTGCGGGTCCTTCCTCTTTCCCCCCATACCGCCACTCAAACCGTGTGCCTTTCTCAATCTCCCTCGCCCCGAGACCGCCATTCGTGCACGGTCAGCATTCTGCGTGTCAGCCTGCAGTGACGAGCGCTAGAAGTGAGGCGGCGGGCGATCCACGCTCTGCTGATGGTGTCAAGGCAGATGTAATCGAGTCCTGTATGGGGCGGGACGGGGAAAGAAAGAAACGACATGGGAGTGATGCGTCTCGTGAAGGAGAGAGTGTGTCGCGATGGGGGGTTTTCTGGAAGAGAGTGAAACGACTGCTGCCTGCCAGAGCTTTCATGAGAAGGAAAAGCGTGACCAGTGAAGAAGCGTGAAGGGTGTGCTTCTGCGTGGATGTTTGGGTCGGCAGCGCAAGTTGACTCCATGGATGGATGTTTCACTCGTGCGTCAGGTCAAAATCAAAAGAAAGCTCATTTCACCACTCGCACGACACTTACACATGAATGAGGAGGGCGGCCCACACGCAAGAGCACGAAACAAGTCCATGTAACTCACCTTGCTGGGAAGGCACGTATTCCGACCAGCGCCCCTCTCCTCCAGTTCTCCATCGAGAACGGCGGAGGAAAGTCACGTGGTGGAAGGAATCGATTGAGACGATAAGAGGCCCGCCTCTTCTCGCGAGATAGGCCCGACCGAGCAGCACCTCCAACGAGGCCCTATTTGCAAAGGACAGCCGATCAAATAAATTAATGTGATGCTTGTCTTCTTCTTCTCACCTGTGCTCAGATGGACGGACGGGACGCTACGTACATCGCTCGTTCACAAGAACGATGAGAGAAACGACGAGAGGAACGATGAGAGGAACGAAGAGAGGAAACTGCCTGACGGAGAGGCAGGGAAGAGACGAAAAACGAGGATGAATGTCTGTCTCGGTGCGACTGGACTGACGCAGCCCGAGCAGGAAACGAAATGAGCGGGCGGGAGCGTAGGAGCGTCCCCAGAGATACGTGGCTGGGTGCAACCGACGTGCTCTCTGTCCCCCCGAGGCACTTGCACAGAGGAGAGCCCAACGATGAAAATCGCCCAGCATCCATTGCCTCCATCGAGGCGCCGGCGAGGACCGAACGAGTCCCGCAGGGGGGACGACACGGAAGCCTGAAGAATACACAAAGAGTCACATGCAGAAAAGAAACAGCATTGCAGATGTGCAAACAGAGGTGTGAATGTGCGCATCTGCATGTGGCCGCCCTCCTCGGTAATCCATTCCATTCATGCATCACAATCTTGACTCCTATGCTACGAAGCAGGGGAAGGTACATATGCCTGGTCCAGGTGGTCCAGGATTCTTAACCCCTCTCATGCGCTGCGATTCATCGACGGCCCGCAGTTGCTGTTCTTTCTCGAGAAGACACGTCAAACGAGAGGGGCTGCCGTTGCCCTGCTTCAAATTTGCCCCCGCTGAGATCGCAACTTGAAGGGCCCCACGTGAAAGCGACGAAGAGCACAGAGAGATGAATGGATGGATATTTATTGGAAGAGTGCATTTTTCGTTCACACAGACAACGGATGTTCATCATGCAGCAAAACAAAACGGCGCACCCACCAGCCATTGTCTCACCCGTCGGCCACGCGTCAGCGAGGAACACACAGATAGCAAACATACACATCGACATCTTCCCATCCCCCTGCGTGCAAAAGAGGCCACAGCGCCCTATCGTGGGGCAACATGAAGCACCTGCACATGTCGCGTATTGTACACTGCGTATATCTGCCTGTCTGCCACGTATACCGAGTCATACCCCTGCCCCCGCACGTCTCTCGGCGCTTGGCCGGAAGAGATCACCATGTGCCGCCCCAGGGAGACATTCGCCGTCACCACATAGCCACGACGGCGGGCAAGGCCGTCAGTCGCTCCTATGGAGGTGGCGAAGTAGATGGCCGGTCCGACCACGCCGCTCCCGCCTGGCAGCATCTGGCCAGACTGCTGGATGGACGCCGCTGCATTGCTGTCGGTCTGATGATACAGAGTGCCCATGTCTTGCCTCCAGTCTGATCAGCATGCACAGAGAATGCCTGCATACTTGTCTGGTGTCTGCGTGTGGGTGCTCCATCTCTCTCTCTCACGGATGCTGCTCGGTTGGCGAGGGTGACCCCAGCTGATGTGGACACCGGGAAGCAGCAGTATCGAGGCGGGAACGACGGAGAGGTGAATCGTTCGTAGGACAACGGGCGAAATTCCTTATCCTGTTGCAGGAATAACGCGAGCTCTTCCCATGTGCGTGTGATTGTTTCGTGCGGTGCGTTTTCTCCCGTAGTGCCCATTCGATTCAAAAGAAAACACATCGTGAGTGTCTTCGCTGCAAAAACGAAATGAAGAAAGGTTGATAGCCAACACACCCCATTTCAACCACTCTCTCCCCTGCCCTGTTGCTTCATCTGCACACTGCATGTGGGCTCTAGGACGGACGAATGGGTCGGGCAAGCGAGTACGCAGTGAGCCAGGAGGGAGCAGCCCCCCGACCCGCGCCGTTCTCCACGTCGCGCCCACCCGACCGCCCCAAGCAGCAGACGGGTGACTTCCTGCCCAACACAAGAATGTCTGTAATACAGCTGGCACAGCTCCTCCCCACTGCCTCGCTGAGCCGCCAACTCGCACGTTGCCGTCTGTCCGTCCATCAGACGAAAGGAAAGAAAGAGGACCCCTCAAAGCAATATATTGGTCAGAAAAAATTGTCAGTCAGTCAGTCAGTCAGTCAGTATGCATCATGCATGAACTACATGCGCGCACGCCCTCACATCCGTCTGTCTGTCTGTCTGTGAGGCGGCGCTGTCTGTCGGCATCCCAACCGACGCGAAGAGGAATGAGACCAAGCCGCTGGCAGCGGAAAAATGCCGCAAAAAAGCTGACATGCAAATAAGGGAAAACTCTTCATGTCGCGCACGAACAGTGCGCGTGCATGTATACACACACGCACGTGTACTTACACATGTAATGTACACACAGGGCAGTGAGAAAAAAGATAGTCCGCACGCAAACAGCACACGTACGTACGCAGTGCGCGACTGAGAGCGTGGGAGCGCGCCTACGATCCTACCGCCTTCCTGTCTACTCGCGAAGCAGTGTGGTGTCTGTGTTGGTGGCTGCCTTGCCGATGACGGGCACATTCACCGGCCAGCGCGTCTTGAGCGGCACCCGTGGCTCCGTGGCGATGTGTGTCGGGGCCTCGCTGAGCCGTCGGGTGGCCGGCACCACACCCGAATCGGCATTCACGATGGCGAGAGGCCGCATGCAAGGCGCCGACGACCGCGGACCACCGCGCAGTGACCCATTGCTGGCACCGCGGCCTCCCATGCCTCTGCCCCCGCCTGAGGATCCGAACTGCGACATGCGGGCAGAGTACGGCGGGGGGCTGGACACGCCGGTGTTGCCGTTGAACGCACACGGGTCACGTGCGGCACTGCCTCCGCCTCCCATTGCTGTTGGTGCCTGTCTGCACAGACAGACAAGGCACAAAGGAGCACGAGATGCACACAGATGTCTCCTTTTTCTCCTCACTGTATCCATCCCCAACGACTCACCTCTTTCTCGGTGGTTCGTCTCGCAAGTAGATCTCTCAAGCAACGCCTCTCCGAACAGTCACTCGGTCTGATGTCACACACGAATGAGGGAAAACCAACATTGTGCACTCACTCATGATCGTGTGAGG
The DNA here is from genome assembly GCA_001179505.1 of Vitrella brassicaformis. Taxonomy (NCBI): domain Eukaryota; family Vitrellaceae; genus Vitrella; species Vitrella brassicaformis. Next base: position 101,902 of record CDMY01000718.1, on the reverse strand, counting down.
TCTGTGTGCATCTGTGTTGTCACCTCGCTGGGCTCCAATCGAACGACGGCGACGACCCACACACGGATCTGTGTCGGATCTGTGCATCAATGAACAGGAGAGCACCCACCGTTGCCTTAATGTCAAGCGCATTCCATCCCTTTCTGTGGGGTTCAACCAGTGCTTACCACAGCCGCTTGTGCGTGGCAGGGGGAGCGGAGTGATGATGGATCCGCCTCGAGATCTCTCAAGGACGAGGGATTTCATGTCATGTCCTAAGGAAACCCTGCACCCCATAAACCCTTGACCTACGGTGAAGATAGAAGAGCACCGTGAGTGCTGTGGTTAGCGCGTTTTGATAAGAAGCCTCAGCCTCAGCCGGTAAGCCGAGCACGGTGGATGACGATGCATTCATCTGATGGAAATCTCCCTCTCTTCATTCCATTCTGTGTCCCTCTTGTCAGCATTTGTCTGTTCGACTGACCTGGCGCCATGGCGGCGGTCTCGTCAGCATCTGCCTGCCACTTCAATCTGCCGCATCTGCCGGTGAGCCAATAAGGCACGAGTGCACATGCATCATCACGGTGTGTTGTGGGTACGTGACGACTCGTTTGCTTGATCGTCTCACCCACCAGCTGATGCCACCCTTCACTCGCTACCGAGAGGGCACTCGTGTGCTGATGGTGTCGAAGACCAAGAGGGAGGGCAAGCACAAGTGGGTGACGGCTGTCGTCGATCGCAGACCGGAGGAGACCAGTAGAGGGACCAAGGTGCACATGACGGAGGTTGCCGGTTGCCGTGAGAGGTTTGAGGTGCTGGTGCCGGCAGTGGAGGTGACGATAGCCGAGGAGTGGACCGCCGAGGGCGGTGGTGGGCAGCAGCTCTCGCTGGCCGAGGGAACGAGGGTCCGCATCCAGGAGCGGCACAGCTCGGGATGGACACTTGGCCTGATCGTCCGGCCCGACGACACCCTCGACAACCGACCCGACTCCTGGGGCTGGTTCCCCGACTTCCTCACCGGTCTGCCCCCCTCACGTGACACCACGACGCCTCCAAACAAGAAACCAAAGACACACAAGGTGAGCACTACACGCAGCCCAGCCCGCCCACTTTTATGCCCCCCTCTCCCTCTTTCAGGCCCCTGATGGTTTTGCCGATGACCACCAGGTGTCACTCTTTGGCTTCATGACCCCCCGCGAGCTGTCGGCCATCTTCCCGCACCGCTCCCCCATCCGCAACGGAGCCGTCCACCAGCACACACACGCCACCATAGACGCCGCCACCGATGCAGACCGTCGATTTTGGAGCCAGACGGCAAGCGAGGCGGCATTGAAGTTAGGCAGACGGCTCGTCAATCTGATCACACTCAAGGGTGATGTGTCGTGCCTGGACAACATGATGGCCGTTGTGGAGGGTCATGCGGCTGGGCGACAACACAAGTCGGAGGGTTCGCTCGAGACCATCACCTTCAGCACCGGCAGCACCGGCAACACCAGCATCAGCCGCAGGGCAGAGAAGCGACAGCGTCCCCCTACCCCTCCTCTACTCACCGAGCCCCCCACCCTCCCCTCACTCAAGGCCGTCACAGGAGCCGTCCGCCATCACTCTGACCTGGCCAACAGAGGGTGGCGGATGCCGTCACTCGAAACAGTGGAGCAGACAGGGTGGGGGCCGGATGAGCTGGGCAGCTTCATTAGCTCGTCACGGTGTCTGCAGCGCGTGGGCGGCCAGCTGTGGGGTAAGCAGTGGGCGGCGGTGCTCGAGCACATCCCCAAGGCAGCGGCTGGGCAGCCGGGGCCGCTCCGGCAGCTGCAGAGCATCGGAATGATTGAGCATCGGGATGGACAGACACACCAGCGGTACCAGGCGGGAGTTGAGCGGCTAAAGGTAGGCAGCCATCACACACAAGAGAGGCCGCACACGTGCCTGTGGGTACGCATTTCATGTCTTGTGTTGTTTGTCTTGTAGGATGTGCTCACATCTCGCGGCTGCCGCAAGTCGCTGAAAGAGCTGCACGTGCAGATCCCACCGCTCTACGGCCACACGGCCATCGACTCCCTGGTCGCAGTCGACAGCCTCGTCAAGGAATGCTGCACGCCCGACGCGCGCATCACTGTGACGTCGACACCGCACCCCGTGATTTCGAGGCTGCACCGCTTCGACCTGTCCCTCTTCTACAGCGACGCGATCCCCTCCCACCCCTCCCCCTTCTTCATGATGGCCATCCAGGCGGCCGCAAGGGAGGCCACACAGATCAACTACGTCATCAGCCAGCATGACCTCACCCACCCCGTCGACAGCCCCAGCCAGGCGGCCATCGACATCGCCAAGACACTCACATTCGACAAGGCCGAGCGCGTGATTGTCCGCAACGCCCATGGTTTCGACCCCCCTCCCGGCGCCCCTTCACCGCAGCCCACCATCATCAACCACCTGCAGCAGTTCCTAACGGGCACTGAGCTGTACATCTGCAGTGCTCTTGGCGATTCTTCAGGTCGGCTGCTGGCAGAGAAGATGCCCAGGATGGTCGAGTGGGTGTGGATTGGCCGAGGTGTGAGTTCAGGGGGCATGATAGGCGTGTTGGAGGGCCTCGGGGCGGGGACGGAGGTGGGCAGTGTCAATGTTGATGAGGTCAGTCTCACTGGGGGTGCATTGGACGGCTGGAGGTCGGACGGCTTCCCGTCGATTGGCCGCATAGGCATGCATTTGTCAGGTATGCACCGCACCGGAACAGACGATTCTGGCGGATCATCTTGTGTGCGTGCATTGCTCCCGTGTCTGTCTTATTCCTCAGTGCCCGACGGCTTGGGGGCCTCTGCTGCTGCCGAGCTCATCCGCGGCGGCATCTCGTCCATCGTCGGCGGCGTGCGGAGCCTGCGGAGTTTGACGCTGACCGTGCATGGCAGCGAGGCCGTTCGTGACGCCGTTCGTGAGGCCGTTCGGACAGAGGTCAGTGACAACTTCACCATCGGCACACGCAGTCAATGGGGTTCAGTTGAAGTAACTGCAACGCGTCGTTCCTAGAGTGTGAGGCGGGAAAAGGCAGAGCAATGCATCCACCGTCCGGCCTCATGGTGTGTGTTGGTGTCTGTGTGTGGCCGTTGGGTCAGGCTGTGTGTGGCCGTTGGCCGGGTCAGGCTGTCTGTCGAGGCAACGAGATGGATGGATGGATGGATGTTGCAGTATGTGTCGACTGATGCGGCCCCTCCAACACACCACACCCCCAAAGACACCATACACCAATACACTCGGCTCGTGGGCTCAATGTGCATATGTGGCATATATCCGCCGCGGGCAGCGGCCCAGCCAGCCAGCAGAGAGATAGCTTGCAGCTTGTTGCAGCTCATTGCATGCACAGCAAATTGGATGGATGTGATTGATTAGATGGACGGCACGAGTTCACTTACTGCCGCCCCTTTCGTGTACATGGCCTGCCTTGGTCCACGATCAGAGATGACAGACAGACACACAGACCAGTCACGTTCTCTTCATTGCAATGAAAAACGTCTTGCTACGATCCGACAAGCATGCAGCGTCCGTTAATGCATCCCTCACATCAGCTCACGTGTGCCATCTGCTCACCCGGCGTCCCTAGCTTCCAACAGCCCTAATGACCAACACGACACAGTGCATCCGCGACAACACATTCATGCATCCCCAGTGCACTGTGGATAAACTCGCAAACACTCATAAACACACACGTCGGCTGCCAAATGTGAGCCGCTCGATGGAAGGTCTGTGTTGACCTTCGCACACCATACCACACGCACTGCACGCCAAGTCCCACAACACACAGAAATCTCCGTGTGCCAAAAAACGGAGGCACTGCACGAAGGCGCATAGGCAGCCGTTCGCTGGTAAAAATGTCATCCGTCTGCGAGGCTACGACTGATCTCACACTACGCAAGCCAAACCCACGTACGTCTCTCACACTGCCTGTCCGTCTGGCCGGATGGTGACGACATTAGTGATATTCCCGTGTCGGTCTTCGTCCTTCGGTTTCGTGTATGCACATGTCCACATGCTATCGACGATGAATTTGTAGGTGTGCTTGCCAGGGGGCAGCGAGAGAGGCAGCACGTAGGATTTCTTCTCGGGCGACCAGTGCATCTCGTAACGACTGCGCCAGTCGTCGAAAGAGCCCTTGAGCTCCACCTTAGCGGGCCGACGATGCTTCATCGGCACGTACTCGAATACATGGTTGACCCTGACAACACAGCCAGAAACGCCCCTTTCTTCCCAGCGCTGTGTGTGCCCTCGTCTTTGTGCATGCTCACTTGTTGCCGCCCGCATTGGCCGTGTCGACGTCCATCCTGCCGTGACTCTCCGATGCAGACTTTGCCTGACACACGTACCAACATAAGGGCAGCAACGTGCGAGCTGTCTCCAGCTTGGATCTCACCATAGGCGGCGTCACCATGCCGTATCCGTCACGTTTGTGTGTCGGTGGTCGTGCTGCCAGCCCTTGCCCTCGGCCTTCGGGAGCCGGAGCAGCGGAGGTCGAGGGAGCCGGAGTCGGAGCAAAGACGAGCGATGCAGCAAAGGATGAGGCTGGGGGGGTCTGAGCTGGAGCAGCGTGCAGATATGGCTGGTTCCCCTGTGTGCTTGCTCGTTTGTTGGTTCCTGATTGAAGGGGAGGCTGCACACACGCAAGGACTCAAATCTGATTGACGCAGGCCGGCGTGGAAAAGCGGCTGGTAATACCTTCGGTAGTGGAGGTGGTGTTGTTAGCATCCTTTGCCTTGCGATGGCATCGATGTGTCTGTCTATCCGATGACCACGACATTGTTTGCATTGCCATCTCGATCTTGGTCTGTTGGCTGCTTGCTGGAAAACACCCATCTGCCGTCGACGATGAACTTGTACGTGTACCTGCCGGGCGGCAGCGGGAAGGGCAGCACGAAGCAGTTGTGCTCCCCCGCAGACCAGTGCATCGGATACTCGCCATGCCAGCCGTCGAACGAGCCCTTAAGCTCCACCTTGGAGGGACGAGTGTGCGCCGTCGGCACGTACTTGAAGATGTGATCGATCCTGGCACCACCACCATAGGCACACAGACACAGCCACGATCCGTTCGCTCCGGTCTCTGCGGTGTGTGCGTCTCTGTGGGTGCTTACATGCTGTCGCCACTCTTCTGTGCTGCAGAGAGGAGCGGTGTGGTTTCCTCATCCGTCGCCGCCGCTTTGGCCGTGTCGATGTCCATATCGTCGTCCCCCTCCACGCTGGACTTGGTGTCGGTCGTGTCCTCCATCGGAGCACAGCCACCCTGCCAACCACGGCACAGGAGAGCGAAACACAGACCCACGTCGGTGCTCACGCGCACATATCCACAGCCAACGCACCTCTCTCGGGCTTTCGTCTTCTTTTTGGTCGCCACTCGCCGCCTCGCTCGTCACCTTTGGAGGCGCCGCAGACACTTCCTGCAGACACACACACAAGTGCAGCAATGTATCTGCTGTCTTGCAGCTCCACTTAACGGCTTGGCTCACCTTGTCGTGTTGGCGGGCTTCCTGGGTCTGCGGCGGAGGCATCAAATCGGCCAGTGCGGGTGGATGCCAGTGCTGCTGGAGGGATGGTGGAGGGGATGGAGTGCGAGGCTATGACATACACACACACACAGAGTGTGATCGATTCGCACAGGCGTGTGGAGCAGCTTACCAGTGGTGGTGGGGATGGTCGGCTTCGCTCCATGAGAGTCGTCATGACGGCATCGAACGCCGACATGTGAGGCCCGACCGCCCTCCGTGTGCGCCCATCACACATCAGCTGGACCAGCCCGCCCACCGTGCGGCATCCAGCGTCCTTCAGCCTGTGCATGAAGTCCTCGGCGCCAATGAGGCTCTGCTCGCCTCGCGGGTAGTACTGCAGCTGTCGGCCAGCGAGACTCGCAGCACACCACTGGATGAGGAACTTCCACTGTGGGTCGCCACCAAACACACCGCACCCCCAGTTGCCTGCAGGGACACATACACAGACACAGACTCACCCAGGTGAAGTGTCGCGTGTGTGTGTGTGGCTTTCTCACCCGTCGCGAATGGCATGCCACTGACGACCGTCAGGCTGTTGCAGTGGAAGGCCGTGTATGCCTTGTTGAGCTCCCGCAGCACGCACGTCTCGTCGTACTGCTGACCGCCCCCCTGCTTGCCAAAGTTGACGGCATCGAAGGCCACGATGTACTTGCTCAGAACCGGATGGCCATCGATGTGTCTCATTGTGGCGGTGTCGTGGGCAGGGCCGGCGAAGCGGAGCGGGCCACGGCCGTAGCGCGTCGTCTTGCTGAATGTCTTGGAGCCGACGATCATGAAGGCCTCAGTGGGCCCCATGGGCCTGGGGAATAGGTAACGGGCGACGAGACACTCCGGCTCGGTCGAGAAGAGAATCTCCTCCTCCATCGCACCTGACAGGCCGCACACACACACACACAGCAAGGCGAAGACACACATGCAGATGCGCGCGCAGATGTTTGCCTGTGCATGTGCAGGTCTGCGTGCCTAAACCGTCTTCCAGTGTCCCGCCACCGATGTGGGCATTGGCGAAGTCACCCCGGATGCCATTCGAGGTGAAGATAGATTCACTAGTCCCCTGGATGAAGTGCACGTCCATCAGAGGGGCGGTCAGCCCCGCCAAATCCTGAAGCCCCGCCCCGGGACTGTCGAGTGCTTGGAAGATGACAACTCTCTCCGTCTCGGTGATGTTGCCCTGCCTGATCGCCCTCGCCATGGTGTTGAGGTAGTGGATGAGGCACTCTAGCTTGGCCTTGCCAGAGGGTGTGTGGTTGTCGAAAAGGCGATCGAAGTTGAGGCTGCCATCCGAGTGCTTGTGCAGACAGAGGAAGCCCGCACCGACGAGAGCGAAGCACTGCCGAGCCGTCATCTTTCTCTCCATTGTACTGTGTGGGTGGCTGGATGGGGGCAGCAGGGGGAAGCTGAATTCGCTCTTGGACAGGACGGCGCACAGGACGGGCAGCGTCTCGTCGATGAAGGTGGGCGTCTCGCTGATGAAGGTGGGCGTCTCGCTGATATAGGTGGGCGTCATCATCTTCTCCAAGCCACGGACCTTGGTCGATGAGATTCCCTGAGTCCCCATGACCGACTGCAGCATGCTCAGCAGACGGGTGACGTCCTTGGGCTCCTTGACGCGTCCGTACCTCGTCGCATGGTGGGTGAGGATAGCCTTGACGTTGGCAGGTGAGCCGTGGTCGGGTGGCGGCGGACGTACAAAGGATGAAGATGCTCGGTCCGTCCGCAGCAAGTGCGCCGAGGAACTCGGCAGCTTCTCTGGTGCGGCTCTTGCCGACGCCGCACTGGCCTGGCCGTGCTGGGGTCGGGCTGTGACGAGGGGCATCATGGCGGCCGGCTGGTAAGGAATCACGTCAGGAGGCCCCTGCTGCTGGTGGGGTGGCGCTGACGATGACACTGGTGCGGGTGCGTGAGCTGTTGCTGGTCCAGGAGCCCGGGCAGGCTCAGCAACAGCTGCTGTTGTGGGTGGTGGTGGACCCGCCTCACCCTCGGCTTTCTCTGTCACGGTGTGGAGGTTGGTCTTGCGCTTGGGCGTCGGTGTGGGCGTACGTGTGGGGGCAGGGGGTACGCCCCCCTCCATCGGGAGATTCTGCAGCCGTCCCCGCTGCGGCGGTGCGACGTACGGCTGCATCGTATTTGGAGGCGTCTTGTACGGCTCAGACGGCGCAGTGTTGGCCCGGCCGCTGTGCCTGCTGCGCCAGTCTTGGTCGGGGCTCTGGAGAGCCGTCGACGGCGGGGCCGGATGTATCGCGGATGCATCGCCGCCTCCCTCTGATGCGTCAGATGACCTGGACAGAAGGAGCATGACCGTGACGTGATGACGTGCAGTGACGAGGACTGTGGTTGCTTACCTGTCTGAGTAAGGATCGATCTCCATATTCTGTTCGTCAGCCATGGCGGTGTCACCCTCCAACGCCATCGGCACACCAACGACCCTGACAAAGGAAACGTACAATATTGTCACTCCAATGAGTGCAATTCGCTGCCTTCATCGTCACCTTTGAGTCCCAGGCAGTGGCTGCGAGTCGAGGATCGCCGGCAAAGGCGCTGTCTGCGCCGACGGGGCTGTGACTTCCTCATCAGCACGCAGCGAACAGACCTGAAGGAAACCACAGCAGGTGAAAACTCGCTTTCATGGCCTGTCAGTCGTCACATACGTGTCGGTAGATCCACTTGACGATAGCGGGATTATCAAAGTCATATCGTCGCCCATCGGCCAGCACGGCGTGCATACATCGACGCATCCGTCGAGCGACCTCGTGCTGCCTCTCGAGCGGCAGCCGGGTAAAGGACCTGCCGACCACCTCGCCCACTCGCCCGGCAATCGTGGCGTCGTCGGAGATCATTGGAGCGATGCGCGAACGATTACAACCGCCAAACTGACACGAGAATTCATACCAGACAGGCACAATCGGGTTGGTTGCTATTTTATCAACGTGCAAGTAGCTCACCAGTTGAGCCGGGAATGCGTGTGGCGAGTTGTCTTGGTGTCTGAAGGCCTGATTGACCCAGGCAGAGGCGTGAACGCCATAGATGGGGCACAGCGGATCGATGGCGACGCCCGGGAAGCTCAGCTCATGCAGCTCGCGCGCCAATGGGATCATCTGAAGCACCGAAGACACACCAAATTCTTCAGCGATCTTTCCCCGTGTGTGTCTGCTCACTTTGTCGAATGAGTAGTAGTGATCCACAGTGGGATGGTCGTGGTGCCAGAGGTCGCTGAGGAAACGAATGGAGGAGTTGTGGCCAATCTGGGCTGCGTCGGGCAGAAAGGCCGACCAGATGCCGTCCGCCCCGTGCTTGACAGCTTCCAGAGTGGACGCGCCCGTGTCGTTGGCCGCTGCGCCAGCGTGGGCATGGACGAGCAGCTTGTAGCGGCCGCGAGGGAAATGCGACCTGAATGAAAACAGACAAGAGGCATTTGCAATCCATCAGCCGTGCTGGCAATGCTTCGGCTGACACTTCACCTGAGTAGGGCCGCCACCTCTCCGTATTTCTCGTGCGTCCAATTGCCCCTGAACTCCTCAAAACAGATGTGCGTCACGTTGGGCACCACGGCACTAGCTCCCTTGAGGTAGGCGATGGTGGCATCAGTGGCCGGCGTCCCAATGGGCGCATCGCACAGGTCCACCAGATTGACGTAGATGTGGTAGCGATACTTCCCATCAAGGTTGATTGGAGGTGGCTGCCGCTGCCTGTTGATGGCCTTGAAGTGCTCCAGAATCGACTGAAGGGTCTGCTGGATGTGGGTCTGGGGGCTGACTGATGCGTCGACAGCGCCGCGCTGATTGCGGGGTGAGAGGTAGACGTCGATGAACACATTGGGGATGGACGATGCCCGCAGCTTCGCGAGCGCCGACTGGTCACCTGCAGACAGACACCACAAGACGTAATGAGAAGGTTCAATCACCACAATGCTTGAATGCACTCATGTGCTCAGACCTGCCGGGAACATGACGACGATTCCATTTAGCCGAGGCTCCTCGGCCATCAGCAGCTGCAGGAACTGGTCCTCCACCGGGCAGTAGTCGTCATACCAGGCAAGAGCTGCCACATTCCTCATGCCCAGCTGCCGTATCCGCCTGAAGATCTCCAGCTTGGTCACTGCCGTGTGGCCGAAGGGCGAGTTGGTGACGGGCTCACGGCATGACATGTCCAGAATGTCGCGGGGATCACACGCGCGGAGCGCATCGGCGATGGTCCGGCTGCCTGCTGACGCCATTCCAATGCAGATCGCGCCAGATGTCACACTTCCATGCCCCGTGCGTCGTGTTGCCCTGCTTTGACCTGCCTTGGACCTTAGATTGTGTGCGAGCTTGAAATTCATGTCGACCAAAGCTCGCGTCGTGAAGGAGGAGGAACTGCCAAAGGATAAGGCATTGAGCACGGTTAACGGACCTGTAGATTGCCACAGTGGCGATATCAGCAAATACGGATGAGTTGGTTTGTCGTTTGTGCGGTGCTCGCCGTCATCCGTTTGTCGACCTTCTTGGTCCATCCCCAACACGACCATGCCTCTCGAGCTCTGCTGCTGCAGGGTCTGATGATCAGAAGGACGTGCAGCCGCCATCCCAGCGTTGGCTGAGCAATGGACATTCACTGTGCGTGTACTGTATTGTGTCTAGCTGTGTCCAGCTGTAACCGCTCAACGAACACATCCCCAGTGCATTGGACAAACAATTTATTCACACATCGACAATGTACTGAACCCATCACTTGAAAAACACACAATGATTCCCGCCCTGGTCACTCCTCACTCGCACGACCCACCCCCGCTCTCTCTGTGTTGATATGTGCCCAGAAGTCCGCTGCCATATTGAGGGCGAAGAAGTCAGCACACGAACCACTCGACCAGTAAGGCGACTCGCGCAGCAAAGAGCGCCCCTCGGCCACCTCCCGCGAGCTCCTCGACGGCTGCTTGCCCTCACGGCTCTCGTCGTCCAGCAGCGCCACCACGATGCTCTCGAGCGTCGATCTCTTCACCCATCCAGCCGGCCGATTGCACTCCTGAGACGCCGAATGGGCCCTGCCCGTCCACTCGTTCGGTGCAATCAAGACGGGCCGCACCCCTGCCGCGCACGCAACAGAAGCCGCCACATATCACATCCAGCTGTCTGCCTCCGTCCGTGTGTGTGTGTGTGTATGTGCACCGACCTGTCTTGACAGCGGCCAGAGCATCCTCCATCGGCCGGTCGCCCACATGAGCGATGACGTGCCTCATTGGCGGCTGGTGGAGGCACCTCAAGACACGCTCCTTGAACAGACCCCCCTTGACGCCCTTGGGGCGGTGGAATATCACGCCATGTGGGAAGCCGTGGGCCGCCAGCCATTGTGAGGTCTGCACCTCTGTGCCCGCTCGACGGCCCGATAGATAGACAATGGTGATGGGCGACGAGGGAGGGTCGCCGTCGGCCGGTGGGGAGGGGGCAGTGGGATGGTGTCTGGTCAGCTGGACGAGCTGTTGCAGGAAAGCTGAACGCAGCAGCAGACTCAGCTGTGGGTGCATCGATCATTAGCCAGTCTGCTCGTACCACGGGCTTCAGGAATCGGCTGTCGTGTCGATGACGCGGCACCGCAGCGAAAGATGACAGACAGCACAGAAGGCAGGCAGGCATGTGTATCATGCGAATGGAGCGTCTCGTGTGCCCACGAGTCACTGACTGACCTCATCGAGGTAGTAGTTGTCGCCACTAAGTATCACGTCCCAATCCTTCTGGCTTCGGTGGACCTGACCGCACACACAGTGACAGTGACAACACAACACAGGCAGCACAACAGGACGTCCCGTGTTCCCTCTGTCCTGTCGTGTGTGTCCAGAGACGCACCCGTCTGAGCGCCAGTCGCTTCTCGATCTTCGCCAGGGTGCCGTCGATATCAAACGACACCACCACAGGGCCGAACATCTCTTCGCTGCTGAACTCTCCGCTTTGGCTGATCTCGCCATAGAGTGAGGAATCATCGGGGCTCTCATCTCTGACGTAGCGGTAGTATCTCAAGGACGTGAGGCTCTCGGCGCGTGATACGCCACAGAACCGACCGAATTCGCTTTTGATGAACTCGCTGCACTCATCGGCCGTGCCGTCAGGGTGCGCCAGCATCCACACCACCTGCGAGTCCATTACCTCCTTCATTATCTCGTTGAGCTCGGGCCCCGTCGGCAGACAAGGCAGAACATCCTTGACCGCCTTCCCGCCCAGAGGCGGATCTCGCAGCCACACACCGATGAGGCCGAAGTCATCGACGGCCTCCTCAACGGCCCTGTAGCCGGACATCAGGTGCTGGGCTGACTCGAGGGGCGTTTTGCCGATGGCCCCGGCCATTGCCACCGCCAGGGATGCCTGGGGACACACAATACACACAAGAGGTCGGTAGCGCGAGTGCTGCTTGCTTGCTCTGTGTGTGTGTGTATGTGCGTACCTTCCACAGCTGCCCCGCTCTTCTGACTATGAGGCCCAGATCCACTCGGCCGTACTGCGACCGCTGAGATGCAGCAGAAGATCGGGCGGCTGCGTCGGTCTTTGGAGGCGGCGGGCAGGCTCCCTCGGCCCGCTCCCCGACGAGTCGCTGGAACTCGAGAGCTGTCGACAAGATGAGAGCCACGCTGAATACACAACAAGAAAGGAAGCAGTTGGAGGGTACTCTGGAGGTGCTGTGTGTTGCTCGGTCTGTCGTGGTCTGCTCAGCCTCTCACCGTTGTGCGACCTGTCTTGGCAGCTTGAGACGGCTGCCCAGAAGGTGGCTGATAAGGGGCGCGGGTCTGCCTTTGTCAACCTTATAATGCAGACCTGCACACGCACACAAACGGTAAGTAATCAGACACACACACAGAGAGAGAGACCTGGTCCAGATGAAGCAGTGCGTTCGTTCCAGATGTGTGTGCCTTCACGTGAGTCAATGAGTCTCTGTGTGTGTTCGGACCGGCGAGGGGCGCGTGGAATGCCGCGTAGCTCATCAATTTCTTCTCATCAGGCTCCCACTGCTCAACAAACCTACAAACCCACACACACACACAACACAATCCCCCTTTCTGTGCCCGGAAGTACGTCGAGTGTGCGTCGTTGATGACATACTGTTTCATCACACTGTGCAGATTCTTGACGGTCATCAGGCCATCGCTGAGGACCCCGTCAACACACATCTGGTTGGGCGACTTTGAGGACCTCACGTAGCGGTCGAGCAGCTCGGGGCTCCACTGTATCCTGTCTGGCTGCAAGAAGTGGACGGGGGCCAGCCCGAAGGAGGTGAGCAGCTGCCAGGGACACTGAACAGGGTCGCTGCAGCTCATCATCTTGTCCAGCTCGGCACCTATGCGCTCCCGGGAGACCTGCAGACAGACAGCGTGTGCCCGCCATCAGTCATGTGTGATGTGATATGCCTGTGTGTGCAGTTCGTCACCACCTTACCTTGTCTGCGAGCGCTTGGTGTACCCCCGCATCGCGGCAGGCTGTCTCGAGCTCACGCGAGATGCGAAAACCGAAACGAGACGCAAATCTGCAAAGCCCGATCAAAGCACATATGACATGTGCCGGGTGACTCAGATGCGGCAGCCATCAGATGTCTGTGCGTTCACCTGATGGTCCTGAGCACGCACAGGGGGTTTTCGAGCAGCGCTTTGGCGGGGTCCAGTGGTGTTCGCAGGACACCATCTCTCAGATCCTCGATACCACGACCTGCAGTACAACGCAGCACAGCGCAGCGTGGATCAGTCAGCGGCCTGTCTCTCTGTCCGTCACTCTTTTCACAGACCGACCGGTGAAGTCTTCCACTTTCTTGTCGTGCAGGTTGTAGAAGAGGGCATTGATCGTCAGGTCTCGAGGATAGGCGTCGACCACACAGGCGACAGAAGCTCCTCCAGGTTTGCCTGTCTGGCAAACCGAGGGCATCCCCGAGTCCTCCGTGCCGAAGTCGGTCCTCAGGTTGACGAAATCCACCTGAACACCCTTCAGCCTGAGCGTCGCCCTCTCAGGCTTATTCGACTCGGGGTTCCCCGCCATCACGCCTATCTTGCGGGGCGGGAGCCCACGGGTCTTCAACCAGCTGCATGTGTACACACACACACACACACACACACTGACGGCGGCCCTTCCAGGAGTGCGTCCACTACTCCCTCGCTCACTCACTCATTGAGGTGCTCGGCGAACTGGCGCCCCAGCATTCCCTCCACAGAAATGTCGATGTCGTGCGAGGCGGTGTCCCCCAAGTGCAGCAGCTTGTCCCGTACCCAGCCGCCCGCCACACGCAGCGTGGTGTCAAGATCCTTGTCCCTGACCACATTCAGCAGCAGCTCGAACAGCGACTCCTCCGCCTCCGTGAGCCGCAGATCTTGACATAGGCGGGACTTCGACGGCACCTCCGTGTCTGACGCAATTGTGCTCTCTTCAAGCGCCATCTCCCTTGTGAGGAAACGCTCGGCGAAACAACGAAAACCTTCCTGCACTTGGCTGCTTTCGCTCCTGTCGTGTCGTGTGTGTGTCGTCGGACTTTCCTGGCTGACGTTTTGTCGTGGAGACGAGACCAAACGAGGCTCCCGCACCTGAAACACACGACAGAACGGGTAATGGAATTTCCGCTCCGCCCCTTTCCCTCCCTCCCCTCTCTCCTCCCGAGCGTCAGTGGATCGTCGGGCACTTGCCTTGTCAGCACCAGAGCCATGTCCACCGAGATCTTGGCTTGTGGTGAGATGAATGAAGAGATCTGCAGCAACACAGCAGACACAGCGGCACAACAAGCACACATGAGCTGGGCGGCACCGTATCCATCCATCCAGCTGCGGCAGTCCTGTGATGGATCGCCAGCTATCGCTACAGCTCGCGTTGAGAGGGAGGAAGTAGCGCCCTTCTACACCTTGGTTGGGCTCACGTGAGCAGCGTGAGTGCTGTGGTTAGCGCATTTCGATCAGCAGCCTCACCAGAGAGCCTCTCGCCGGTAAGCCATGGCGATGGATGGATGGATGACCCTTCATGGACACGCACACACGCGCGATTCATGGCTTGACGGATGGCGTGTGTGCTGCAGGTGGGCGGCAGCTGTCGAGTCGAGATGGTCCAGACGACTTAGCCATTCATCGCACAGAGAGAGATCATGTCTGAGAGGGAAACCGCGAAGGTGACGCAAGTCGGCTGCAGCGGAGTGATGATTGTCCTATTGCCCGTTGCTGCTTGTTTCTCACCGGCAGAGGGGTGCTTCGGCTGCTGCTGCTGGTGCTGGTAGTGGTGTGGAGGATGGTGTAGCGGCCAGCGATGAAGAAGTCCAAGAGCGCACTAAAGAGGTGAGGCCGACCAAGGGGGGATCTGCAGCGACTAACTGACAGACTCACTCATTCCTCCGTTGCCTCTGTCTGTGTGTTGTGCAGCTGGCGTCCCGCCGTGGCCCTCAGAGTTACGAGGAGGGCACTCGGCTGTGGATGGTGTCGACTGTCCAGAAGAGGGGCATGGCGCTGGCCGAGGTGTATCTCGTGCAGCCGACTGAGGGAGGGACGGTGGTGTACCTGAGGGCGGTGGAGGCGGTCAACGGGGTGCGGGAGCCGTTCCAGAAGGTCGTCCCGCACAATCAGACCCACACACCACCGCATCAGCAACAGGTACGCACACCCATCAGACACACATCTAGAGGAGAGCTTGGTGTGTGTGTGGTCAGGGCTCTGATGGCGACGGGAGGTTGTTTCGGTGCATCCATCGCGTGGGCGGCGCTGTGAGCTCGGGCGAGACCAACAGAGAAGGGCAGCACTCCAAAGCCGTACGAACACACAGACACAGACAGACACACTGACACACGTGGACCAGGGCTGCGTCTGTCTGTCCAGGTGTGTGTTGGTGATGGCAACAAGCGCGCGCGTGTGGTTGACAGCCCGGCTGGTGCTGGTAGTGGTGGTGCTAGTGTTGTAGAGGACGGTGCAGCGGCGGGCGACGGAGAGCAGCAGCAGCGCATAGAAACGGTGAGACCAGCCAGAGGGGATCTGCAGTGAATGACGGACATACAGACACACCCATCCCTGCCTCTGTGTGTGTTGTGCAGATTTGTTCGTTGGTGATGGAGTGTCTGCCCCTTCATGTGCTCGTCCCCCTCTCCCAGCGGCTGGCCAAGAGCACCAGGCAGATGTGGGCAAAGGCGGCCCCCAGCCACACACGACTCTTCATGGACTGCGCCAAGGGCGACGAGCACTGCTGGCGATCGCCGACCGAGGGCCGCACCTTTTGGCAGAAGATCCCTCTCGACCTCGTCAAGCGAATGGCAGCACGGCTCACCGGCCTCACCCATATCACCCTCTGCCACCCTCGCCAGTACCGCCCTGAGCATCACCCCATGTGGTGCGGTGACGTGCTGGTGACCATCATTGAGACCACGGCCGCCCCGCCCGCCCCCACTCAGCCGCCTCCCGACACCGACCATCCCGACACGCAGGGAGATGCCCCCGCCACCCAGAGGCCCTCCGAGGTGCGACCGTCGGCCAGTCGGCTGGAGACCATCGCATTCGAAGAGGTGCGGATGAGTGCGGCGGAGGGCCGTCAGCTGAGGCGGCAGCGTCCCCCTCTCCCTCCTCGCCTCACCGAGCCCCCCACCCTCCCCTCACTCAAGGCCGTCGCAGGAGCCGTCCGCCAGCACGGTGAGCTGGCCAACAGAGGCTGGCGCATGCCGTCACTCGAGACAGTGGAGCAGACAGGGTGGGGGCCGGATGAGTTGGGCAGCTTCATTAGCTCGTCACGGTGTCTGCAGCGCGTGGGCGGCTATCTGGTGGGTGAGCAGTGGGCCAGTCTGTTCGAGCACATCCCCAAGGCTGAAAAGGGGCAGCAGGGGCCGCTGAGTCAGCTGCAGAGTATCGGGCTGATTGAGCATCGGGATGGACAGACACACGAGGAGTACCAGGGGGGAGTTGAGCAGCTCAAGGTAGGCAGCCATCACACACAAGAGAGGCCGCACACGATCCTGTGGATACGCTCGTCACGTCTTTGTGTTTTTTGTCTTGTAGGATGTGCTCACATCTCGTGGCTGCCGCAAGTCGCTCAAAGAGCTCGACGTGCAGATCCCACCGCTCGGCGACCACACGGCCATCGACTCCCTGCTCGCAGTCGACAGCCTCGTCAAGGAATGCTGCACGCCCAACGCGAACATTACTGTGACGTCGACACCAGGGGCCTGGGAGCTGTCCGAGCAGCACCGCTTCGACCTGTCCCTCTTCAATGCCGACAAATTCCCCTCCCACCCATCCCGCTTCTACAAGATGGCCATCCAGACACTGGTCCGGCAGGCGGCACAGATCAGCTACACCATCAGCCAGCATAGCCTCACTCACCCCGTCGACAGCCCCAGCCAGGCGGCCATCGACATCGCCAAGACACTCACATTCGACAACGTGGAGTCGGTGTGTGTCTTCAACGCCCATGGCTTCGTCCCCCCTCCCGGCGCCCCCTCACCTCAGCCCACCATCATCAACCACCTGCAGCAGTTCCCAAGATCCCGACAGCTCTATTATTCCCGAAGCTCGATGGAAATCAACAGTGCTCTTGGCGGTGCTGCGGGTCGGCTTCTGGCCCAGAAGATGCCCAGGGAGGTGGAGCTGGTGGAGTTCAACTCAGCTGTGAGGGCAGAGGACTGCAGGGCCGTGCTGGGGGCGATGGGCGCGGAGAGGGAAGTGGGCACTGTTGATGTGGGCCATCGGGGGCCTTCGGTCAGTCTCACTGGGGGTGCATTGGACGGCTGGGGGTCGGACAGCTTCCCATCGATGGGCCGCATAGACATGGGGTTGTCATGTAGGCAATATTCTGCAACAAACGATACTGGCTGGCTCCTCTTGTGTGTGTGCATTGCTGCTGTGTGTCTGTTGTTCCTTCCTCAGTGCCCGACGAGTTGGAGCCCTCTGGGGCTGTTGAGGCGGCATCTCATCCATTGTGGATGCCGTGCGGGGCCTGGAGTGTTTGACGCTTAATGTGTGGGGCAGCGGAGCCACTCGCGCTGCCATTCAACAGCACCTTCCCACCGGCACAGCGGTCGGCGACAACTTCACCATCGACACACGTGAGAGACGATGGACAGGGAGCATTGAGCTGGCTGCAACGCGTCGCTCTTAGAGGGTAAGGCAGAGCAATGCATCATTGCCTTCACATAATCTGTGTGTGTGCTGATGTGTGTTCCAGGCTGTGTCGAGAGCATACGACATGACACAGCAGCATCCTGCCGTAACACTCACACCCCGTAGACAGAGAGGGAGCGAGGGACGGTGTAATGTGTGTCTGTCGCATGGCCGCTTCGTGGACGGATGGATGGATGGATGGATCGAGGCCTGGTATGCCATTGTCTGCCTGGCGGCTGTGTTTGCCCATGACTGCGGTGGACAGGTGTGCGCCTCACCCATTCCGCCGCCCTTCTGGTCGGCAACTGCTTGAGCAAATTGGAGAGGGACGGAGAGGGAAAAGAGACACTTCGTGCCATCATCGGGGCTGTGAGTGTGTGTTGGTGGTGCTGAAGTGCTGCCTATCGCTGCCATTCTGGTGTGTGTCTGTGTGTGGGTGTCGCTGGGCTGTCTGCCGAGCGCACACCGGAAGACAGCACAGTACGCAGCTTTAAAGCTGGCTGGCGGGATGTCTTAATGTTGCCGCTGTGTGTCGGCTGACGCGGCCCATCCCACACCACACACACACGCACGGGGCACAATACAATCACCAGCCCTCACGTCAGGAGGCAGGTAGGTGTGGTAGACAAAGCACTGTCACATCGCATGTGTCGCCCACCGCTGCCGACAGATCTGGCATTTTTTCCAGAAACCCTGGTCTTTCGTCGAATGCCGAAAGTAAACATTATTGACAGAAAGGAGACGTGATGCGTGTGAAGGAGTCTTCAAGGAGACATGATGCGTGTGACGGTCAGCCTCGTCTTCCCTTCTGCCCGTCCGTACAATACATAAGCAGCGCACAAATGTCCAGCACGCAGGCCTACTAGGGGGCAGACCAGGGCAGCTAGGGAGCAAGCTAGGGAGCAGATCTTTCTATGTATGCTGCCAAATTGCCATTCACCAAACAACGTGTGTCTGCCCATTCACACTGGGTACACCTGCACAGTCCTGCCTGGACCAGTACCGACATACAAAAACACCATGACATGAAGCGCACTCCACCACCCCGCTTACCCCTACGGAAAAAGGAGACATTTGCATGCTTCCTCTCGAGGCACGGCAAACGCTCGAGGCCTCAGTCGGATTGGTTCAATCGTGTGCCCTTGGCGTTAGCAGCAGCGTGGTGCCGTCTGCACTCCGCAGCGTCACTCGCACCTCGTATCGCGGGGCGAACTCTGACGGCACGGCCAGATGGAAGTCCTGCAGCATGTGCGCAAGGAGGAAGACGCCTTCGACGTAGGCAAGCCGCTTGCCGATGCACGTCCTGGATGGACACATAAAGAGTACGTGCGTCGTGTGCGTGTGTCACTCGGTGGATGCTCAATACCTTTGGCCAAAGCCGAAAGGGAAGTAATTGTCCAGGTCGGCCAAATCGGGGCGTTGCATCCTGAGAGGCATTCACACACACACACACGAGCACATTCGTTGATTGCCTTTCCTGCCCTCTCTGTTTGTCGCACGCCACGCACCTTTCTGGTTTGAATTTCTTGGCATCGGGCCCCCACAGCTCCGTGTTCCAGGCCAGCGCCTGCTGGTTGATCAGAATGCGGGACCCTGCAGGGAGACGATACTTGCCGCCCAGCACAACATCCTCAGACGCCTGCAATGCAACGGAAGGAACCCATAGATAGCATTGCACGACTGACTTATGTATGTGCCAAAGCAGCAATTAAAGTGCATGTACCTCTCGCGGGAATATGTTGACGGTGGGGTGCAGACGCAGAGCCTCTTGGAATGTCTGTGTGGGAAGGGGAGAGAGACGGACAGATGAATGGTGTGCGGCTGCTGGCGTATGAGCTCCGGTGCCCCCTACCATGTATGTGTAGGGCAGCTTGTCTTTGACTTCGGTCAGCGATAGCGACTTGAGATCCACGTCCTTGACCTGTACGAGCAGATGCAACACACTCGGTGCAGTGCACCTGCCTCGTGGTCACTCACGTGCGCATCTCTCTCCTGACTGACCTCTTTGTAGACTTTGTCTTGCACATCTGGGTTGGCCGCCAACTCATACAAGGCCCACGACGTCGTCAGGCCAGTCGTCTCATGACCTGAGTGAGCACACCAACAGCCAGTACCACCATCAGGCCTGCCTCTGTTCCTCCCTCCCTCTCAGCGACCGACTCACCGGCAATCATCAAGGTAATGATTTCATCTTTGACCTCTTTCATAGTCATGTGCTGTCCGCCCTCTGCACACACACACACACACACACACACGCATGGATGGATGGATGGATGGGTGTGTGGATGGGTGTGCGCTGCCTGACCTACCCTGTGCGTTCTTGAGAGCGATCAGCATGTTGAAATCCTTGCTTCCGCGCCCCGATGCATCAGATGAGACTGAGTCACCCTTGTGACGATACACCTCGTACACACGCTTGGTTGCCATTGCGTACGCTGAGAGATAGCGGATGTATCTCGGCGGCCAAAACCTGTCGGCACGCAGAGAGAGGGAAGCAGACACACTCGTGGATGTGTGTATAGTGTGATGTGCTCAGTGCGAC
This sequence comes from Vitrella brassicaformis, assembly GCA_001179505.1. Lineage (NCBI taxonomy): Eukaryota > Vitrellaceae > Vitrella > Vitrella brassicaformis. The sequence goes on along the minus strand of CDMY01000718.1, from coordinate 81,795 downwards.
TCGCACCGTGCGACTGATGGCTCTGCCACCCGCTTCATGACCTCGTCGAGCAAGACGTCAGAGGCCCTACCAAGACAGGCACACAGGGACACATAAAAGCGTAAGTGCACTAGTCAATGATCACTGCTTCCGACCAACTCACCGCTTGAATCCAAGAGCAGAACGCAACTGATGCGCACACGCATACACCCGTGGGCGTGATGCGAGCCACACGCACGCACATCCGTACCTCATTCGGCTTGAGTGCTTGTGGGCTATCCGGCGGCAGCAGCGCGCGCACAGAGTCAGCCTTCTCTAAACCAAAACCGATCGACGTGATGATGTCCAACGTGACCAAGTTCAGGCACTCTTGCACATCAAACTGACACGACACGAAAAAAAAGAAAAACATGTGTGTGCGTCAATGCACGTTCGTCCCATCTCTTCTGGTGCACGTACCGCTTTCGTTTTGACTTTGTCATTGAAGTGCTGGAGGAGAGAATCGTGCAGCAGCGCACTCTTCTCGTAGAGTGTCGGCCCATACGCTGAACAAACGCCGCACACACACAGGCGCGATGCATCACATCTCTCCTCTTCTGGCAACGACAACGCTTACCAGCCAAAAACTTGTCGCTGAAGAGAGGCGCAATGAGCCGCCGATGCGTTTGCCACTGCCCCTTGTCCGCACGGAGGGCCAGCAAGCCTTGCGGGATGATCGAGTGGAAGCCCACCTTTGGCCTGCTGTGGAAAATGTCCTTCTTGGCCTGCACTTCGCTGATAATGGCCGGATCGGACGTGAACAGAATGAACTCTGATGAAATCGACAGGCAACACAGCACAGTGAGCGCAAGGTCAGTCAAGTGGGGCAGGCGGCGTCCTTGGTACCTTGTTTGCTGAAGCCGGGGAGGAACAGAGGCATGCGCACGCCCCATGTGGGACCAAGCTTGTCAGACAGCTCCTGGATGCCCTGCGACTGGTTCGTCGAGCTGCCAAACACCCTGGACAGAGAAACGAACAACCAAGTGAGTCATTTAGTGGTCTCCCCCGAGAGTCCTTCAGAGGATTCCGCGTCACCTGCGTGTGACGGGCAGGCCCGCGAGAAGTGGGTGCTCATTATCGGGTTGCGGCGTGTCCTGCCACAAACACGCACACAGCGCATCGAATGAGCGGTCTGTCCATTCATCAACTGTACACGTACCTTGAAATGCTCCCTTCTGCGCCGGTTCAAGTCCAGCAGATATGCATAGATAGCAGCCACTGAGGCAGTCCCGCACGCTGCAACCAACACCCATGTGGGGATCTTGAGCTCACGAAGCAGTCCGACGAGAGCCGAGGGAGAGAGATCGGCGCTCTTTATCATTGAATGTCGTCCCAGCGAGCAGATTGACAATCACAGATGCTGTTGTGCCCCAGGTTCGTGAGTCTTTCGTTGTCTTTTGCCGTTGATCGCTTCGCAGAGAGTGCTTCTTTTTCGTGTGTTTCAGTGCAGATGCATGGTGCGAGCATCGCAGTACACCATGCGCCGAATCAGCGATGGCGGGGTGTTGTGAGAGGATCGCCCAACTGCGAGCTTAGCAGTATTTTCTTTCCCTCCCCCCTCCTCCCTTGATCATCGCTGCTGCTGGATGACCTCTGTGCTTTGAATCTTGGAATGCTGCGAATTCCTGTCCCCCCCACTCCTTCGGCATCTCTCCCCTCTTCCCCCACCCAACATCATGGCACCACCCAACAACATCATGGGACTTCCGAGTCCCTGCCGGCCGTGCACTCGCCGACCATGAGTCCGAGGAGCCCTCGCATCAGCAGCCTCGTTTCAGTCGTTGCATCAGCGCAGCGAATCGCTGGCGCCTCAAGCCCACAAGCTGATGGACACCGACCGCTGTTGAAACGACAGGGCAGCACAAGGTGCAAGGCAAGCAGTGCGCAGGTAAGAAAGAAAGCTGTCTAGTGGCCGATGAAGACACCTCTGTTGTTCATTTGCTTGTCTGTTTAGAATTTGGCCCTTCAGCACCGAATTCTCGCGCTGACCAAGGACAAGAGCGCGACCCCCTGGGCATCGGATCTGCCAGCTAACATAGCGCATCGAGTGTGCAATGAACACGCCTTCTTGCCGTCATCGTCTTCATCTGGTCCGCACCCAGCCCCCCCTTTCGTTTTGTTTGCCTTGTCACATTTGGTTGTTTGTGCAGCGACAAGTTCGTCGGCAGAGTCTGGTGAAGAGGGACAAGTCAGGAAGATCATCGCTCGGCAAGCGACGGGCGCCTCTGAAAGGCCCGGCAGCTTCACGAAAATCGATGCAACTGTGCTCGAAGAGGCAAAGACTATCCTGAGGTCAAAGGCGCCCGAAGAGAGAAGTCGCGACGACATTGAAGTCTTGTTCATGGTGTATATGGAAAACGACGATCACACGCACGAAGAACGCTGATGCCTTTTTGTTGTCTTAGGTTGTCCGTGGCAACAAGTTCTTTCGTTCCTTGAGCGTGGCCGTCCGTCAGCTAGTGTGTCGTGAGTTGAGGTTTCTCGAAAAGCGAGAACGAGAAGAGCTGTTTCACCAGGGAGATGAAGGAGATGCATTCTATCTCGTTCTAAAAGGTCCGCAACATGCAACGCATTCGTTTCAATGACGTGTCTCTGTCGGTTCAGGCACTGTGAGTGTGTTCGCTGATTTACCAAGGCAGAAGAGGGGAGACGATGAAGCTGTCATGGAGGGAGGAGACGTCCAAGCAGTGCTGCACCCGGCAGCGAAGGAAGGCGAGAAGCATCTGGCTGATCTGAGTGAGGGCGATTCCTTTGGTGAGTGGGCTTTGATTCGGAACGAGAGGCGGGCTGCCACCATTCGGACCCTGTCTCCGTAAGTCAAGGAGCAAAGAGCTCTGGAAAGCGGTCCTTATTGTCTGTCTCTAATAGGTGTGAGTTTTTGTGGGTGTCCAAGGATTTCTACCAGTCTGTGTTGAAGGAGGCTCGGAGCCTGGCCGTCAAAAAGAGCGCTGCACTGGACATCATGAGATCAAGGTCCCCCCAGGACAGGTACGAGACAGAAAGAGAGATGAGGCATCCACACAACTACCCTTGCTTCATATGTCACAGAGCAATGCAGGACCTGAAGCTTCTGTCTGACTTTTTGGAGACAATGTCTCCTTTCAACGCGATCCCCCGATCAACCCTTTTAGAGGTCTCCCAGTTTGTGGGGGTGCGGTCCGTGAGCGAGCATGATGTGATCATAGAAGACGGTGCACAAGCGGACTTCTTCTATCTGCCGCTCAATGGCGTCCTGGGCGCCTATTGCAGCCTGAGCGGTGGCGGAGAGGAGGAAGGCACTGAGGGGGAAGTCAGTCCGGAGAGTATCTCTGGAGCGAGGAAAGGCAGGGACAACGAAGGGGTAAGGCCTGCAGGGACATAATTGTGCACATTTGCGCAGATGTGTGGGCTGTGTGTTATGTAGGATCATGCTGACGCTGCGTCGAGTATCTCTGGTGTATCGGCAGCCAGCGCTGCCGGTCCGATGCCATACACAGAGGAGGGAGAGCCAATTGAAAGCTTCCTAGAGCTTATTACCCTACTCGAGGAGGGTAAGACGCGTTAGACGCACAGACCTTCACCGAATCGCTACCCAAGAATGTCGCCATCAGGCGATGCCTTTGGCGAGTGGGCACTGGCTCGAGACGGCCCAAGGCTGGGATACGTGGTGGCCATTACATCAGCGATCGTGCTGACGGTCGATCGAGTCACCTACATCAGGCATAATGCAAAATGCCAGACACGCACATGCTATTCCTCCTTCTGTTCATAGATATCTGCGTCACCATCGCAGCCGCCGGTGTTTGCTGGAGGCAGCTGGAGCACTACTCAAGAACAGACTACCTGAACAACGAGGACCGCCAGAGATTGAGCTTTTCGACAGCCTCGTAAGAATTTTGCTGTCTCACTCACCTGCGAGAACACTCACTGGCCAGAATCCACCTTTGCTTGCTTTCTTCAGATAGAGACGCGTCGCGTCTTCAATGCGCTGGGGCGCCGCACGAGACGAGAGCTGTGCAAAGTGTTGCGGCTGAGGACCTTCGAGAAGGGAGAGGTTCTATCAGAGGAGGGACAGACGGGTGACACATTCTTCCTGGTCCTCGCGTAAGACGAGAGTGCATCCACACAGATTGATCCTTGTTAAAGCTGCTTCTTTGGTCAGTGGTCGAGCCGGTGTCTTCAAGCGTCGCAACTGGCGGGAGAAGTGGAAGGAGGCCGTACGAAAGATCAGCCGCATCCTCAAGCTGATGCCTCACGCCTTCGATCGCCCTCAACACACTACCGAGAGATCCTCTCAGAGAGCAGATAATGTCATCACACACAGACGAGGGTCTGTCGGTGTCGATGAGAAGAGCATTCGTGACTACAAAGGCTACAGACGTGTCGCTTCTGTCATCGGGATGGAGAAGAAGGAGAAGCAAGAAGGCACAGCGGAGAGGCCAGACGGTGACAGCGAAGAGACAGCGCAGCAAAGATCGAGCAAGCGTGTGTCCATCGAAATGATTGACGACATGAAGCACGTCGAGAGAGGGGAGAAGCGACAGTATGCCGAGAGGAGTCGGACATCTCCATCTATCCATGCTGTGCGCAAGTCATCGACAAGGGGATCTGTCGTTTCTGCGCTATCTGTGCCAGCAAGCGAAGGAACTGTCAGTCGGGTACAAGAAGCAAGGGTAAGCCATATCGCGTCTCCATGTCTCTCTCCTCACGTCAAGTACACGCATTCAGGTCGGTCTCCAAGTGGGCGAATATGAGGAGGGCGAGAGCTTTGGTGAGTGGGGCCTGGTGCAAGAGGAGAAGCGGCAGGTGTCTGTCAAGGCGCTGTCGAGGTGCCGCGTCATGATTCTTAAGCGGCAGGAGTTCCAGAGGATACTGGCGTTTGTCGCGGGGGTGAGGAACAAAGCGCATTGGACCGGCAGCGAGCCAAGCATTTGCTTGTCTCTTTGTCAGACTGTTGAGGGTGTTGCGCAGACGCAAGCCATAGCCATCCTAAAGACCAAACCTGCTATCGAACGGACAAGGTCAGCACGTGAAAGTATCCACACAAGGCTCACTGCCGTGTCTTCTTGCCTTCAGCGCTGACCTGGCGTCTCTGGACGAGCTGATCAACCAAAACGACATGTTCAAGGGCCTTTCGTACAAAGTCCGATTAGACATTTGTCGGGCGCTGGAGCACCGGGCACTGAATGCAAAAGAAATCCTGTTTCACCAGGTCTCGCACGGACATTTTTCCTCTCTTCGTACACCGCGGTGGCCTGCTGTATTTTCCTCGTCAGGGCGATGTCGCTGACTCTTTCTTCATCATTCTCGACGGCACGGTGGGCGTCTACGTCGACACGGGGCTAGAAAAGAAAGACCCAATGCAGGTCGGCATTCCCACACCAGCGCGCCGCGGCAGCAGGCGCCGCTCCACAGGCATTTCCGACCGCCGCAAAACCGACGGCTCGGTGGCTGTCGAAGTGCTGCTGGAGGGAAAGATGTGTGTGGCACACATGGAAAAGGGAGCAGCCGTCGGGGAGTGGGCGCTGCTGGGACAGGACAAGCGGAGGTAGGGTAGATGAGTAAAGGGTACCAGAGGGCAGAAGTCGGATTGCGCTGTGTCTCCTTCCTGCAGGTCAGCGACCATTGTTTGTCACACAGACTGCGAGTTTGCGTCCCTGGGAAAGTCAGCATACAACCGCATTCTCAAGCAGCACAGAGAGGTGAGACGATCGTGACACGCCATTACTGTCCAAGACGACCGGCTCCTCTCGCACTGCAGGAGACATCTCATCGCGAGATGGCCATTACCGTCCTGAAGCAGCGTACGGCTGGCATGCGGACACCAGTGGAGCTGACCAGTCTGCTTGAGCTTATAAAAAACAACGCCTTCTTCCAGAACCTGTCCCCTGCCATGCGGGTACACAATGGTGCCTCAGTGCTCATTGCACTGCCTTTCATGCCTTTGTGCTTTCAGATTGAGGTGTGTCAGCTGATGTCGTACCGCCATCTGCCCAGAGAGACCATCCTCTTTAACCAGGGCGACGAAGCTGACAACTTCTACATGATCCTCAAAGGGCTCGTAGGCGTCTACATCAGGCAGAAGCCGGACCAGCCGTCGAACAACCAAACCGGCCCCCATCCCGGCCCTCCGCCACCTCCGCCGCGTGCAGGCGGGGCCCGCCAGTCGGTCGCGACACCTGCACTGCCTCCCATACCCACCATTCCTCAGCTGAAGGGTCCCCCGTCCAAACCGACATTCATGACACAGCTTGACGGAGGCATGACACACCGAGAAGGGGAGAGCGCTGGGAGTACGGCGCGTCCGCCGGTGAGCGGCATTACCGTCACAGGAGCGGACGGCGCACTTGTGCTCAGGAGCATGGTCGATGGGTAAAGGGGAAGAGAGAGACACGACAGCAACGGTGGCTTTGATTGGCTTTCGCTCTATGCATGCAGGGAAGCTGTCGACAAGATCCAAGCATGTGAAGAGCATATCAAGAAGCTGAGCAATGACGTCAAGACCTTACGGTGAGATGGCACACATAATCAGACATCCACACTTCGTACGCCCTTGTCATACTGCAACAGGCGGGCCTTGGCGGAGCCCCGCTGGTCACTCTTGACGCGGAGTCCCCTTCAGCTGAGCATCGACGATCGCGTTGAGCATTCTTTTCTGTCATCGAAGCTCAAGACAGCGCAGACAGCGCTTGACGCAGCCATCAGCACACTGCACCTGATGAAAGGTCATCAGCTTCAGTCACGTAGAGAATGCAAATCAGCTTCCATATGTCTGCAGGTTCTCGTCATTCTTCGTCAGCGCATTCGTCGGTCGCAGCGTCAAGTCCTGCCTCGAGAGAGCCAACTGCCCACCAACCTGACGCAGCCAACGAGTAAGTACAGGCAAACACACACAAAAAAAGAAACAAGACACCTACTGCAGTCCACCGCCTTTGCAGGAAGGAAGCGGGCGAGGAGGGCCAAGACGCAGACAGCCAAGAAGCTACCCGCGGCTCCTCTAGCAAACCCCAAGCGAAGGGAAAATGGGGGAAAGCAAAGGCTGTCACAAAGAATCGCAACTCCCTCCTCAACATAGCCGCCGGCACGGCCGAGAAGGGCAGGGGACAGCGAAAGGCGGCAGGCAAAAAAGCTGCACGAAAGGGGAATGTGGAGAGCGGTCCTCGGCTGCAGGGATTCAATTGCGTGACAACACTTATGGAGGGGGAGAGCTTTGGCGAGAAGGGGCTGCTGGAGAACGCCAAGCGTGCTGCTACTATCATGTACACAAGTGACAGACAGGGAGGTGAGATGCTTGTGAGCCCTCCGTGCTCTTCCCTGCACCAGGACTCATACGCCATGCGAGTTTCTTGTTGTTGACAAGAACGCTTTTAATCGAATCTTTGCGGTAAGACAGGAGAGACACAGCTCTGTGCACCATTATGTTGGTGCCTGATCACTTTGTCTTGTCTGCAGGCTGACTTGTCGAATCAGCATCAAGAGAAGTGCAGTTTCCTTCGCAAATGGCTGCCTACAGGGCCCACATTGCGTCTCGACCTTATCAGCAAGTTCTCCTACTACTTCAAACAAGTACGAGAACGCCAGGCCTCATCATTGTGAGTCTAAATGCCCCTCTTTCGCATGCAGGAGACATTCCATCATGGCAGAGTCCTGTTGAAAGAGGGCACTCCCGCGAACCGCCTCTACCTTATACGTGACGGTCAGTGCCGGCTCATGTGCCACGCCAACCAGCCTCCACGTCTGCCCGGTCCCCAAACAACCTTCACGAACCCAGCAAACCTCACCGTGAACAAGCAGGTGCTGCGAAGCAGTGCCAGTCAGGAGAGGGGAATTGTTCGGATGAACACGCTGACCGGTGGGGGAGATTCGGGGCCGCTGCCTGTTGTGACGAGCGAGGCTGAAGGAGGGGAGATCGGGGAGGGTGCAGAAGAGGAGAAGGGCAAGGTCGTGTCAGGAAGCTACGCTGGGGTCAGAGGGACACAGCAGAGAAGGCGCCCTTGGTGCTTTGTAAACATTTGGCCTGTTCTTTGGGGCTCTACATGTGCCTCTCCAGGGAATTACAATGGGTTTGGTCGGGATTGGTCAAGTCTTGGGCCTCTCGGTCCTCACTGGGAAAGCCGAGGTCACATATTTGAAACTTCACCGACTTCATCAACGTACACGTCTTGTCGTATGTGCGTCTGTGCAGCCTTTGTCGGTGATCGTGTCATCCAATCGTCTGGATGTATGGACGGTCACCAAGCTAGATGCCAACACACGGCTGCCGGGGGCTGTGCAGCGAGGTAGCAGCAGGCAACAACGGGATCGACAAGCCGCTCACGTCGTTGTGTCCGTTGTCTCTGACCTTTTTGTGTTTGGCCAAGGCCTGCGCGATTTGTATGCAAAACAGGTCGAATGGCATCATGAGCGGCTGCAACAAATCGAGGTGAACAATCGAAACAACGAAGCAAGAATACGTTCGCGGAGTCTGCTCATGTCTCGCAGGCTGTCCGCAATGACGTCATCATTCGTACCTCTGAGGCATCACACATCGCCAAGGCCGTCCAGACCGGCGATGCGCCGCAGGCAGCACTTGCAGTCATCAACCAGGAGCCGTCTACCGTGCTCAAGGACAGGAAGGGGCTCGTAGCGCCGAAGGCAGCTCCGAGCCTCTCAACGTCTCCTTTCCTGCGGAACAAGCAACGGACTCTCAGATATGCGCCGCAGTTCCAGCTTCTGGCTTCTGTCAACACAAAGTAGGGCAAAGAACACGTGCAGGGGACCTGTCCTCATAACGTTGACTTGTCCTTCAGCTGGATATCGCCTGAAGAAGAGCCTCGCCGTCTGATACACCAGCTTCTTTCATTGCAAGGCCTCGTCATCTCATCGACCGTGCCTGAGCACAAGACATCCCCCACGCAGCCATTACAAGCGCTGCTTCCCATTGAAGACGCCCGGTCTCCAGTGCCAGAGCAGATGAACACCGTAGAGACACCGCGGGTTAAGCGGGAGTCGATCAAGGGATCTGATGTGAATGGCAGCGTCTCGGTCAGAGGTCGGAAGGATGCTAAAAGGGAGGGCGTGAGGATTGCCGATCGTGAGCTCAAAGCGGACCGGCCAGTGAGAATGACAGTGGACGGCGACGTGACTGTTGGCAAGAGGAATACGCGGCTTGATTCAAGGCCTCGGTATGGCGAGAAGAGCGGCAAGAGAGTGAGGCGGGATCTGGGTGAAGGAGGGAACGTATGGCGCCCTTTCACCCCGCCGATTCCTCAACAGAAGCTCTACGTGGGAGGCGACTATTTCTCGCCGACTGAACTCTTCGCACGCTTCAAGAACCTGGCATTCCGAGACTCTTATACCTTCAACAATTACCTTTCCAAGGACACCGCCCTCGAACAGACGACACGAGTGTGTTCTCCAGTCGATGGAATGCCAACGACGACGCAGTCGTGCCCCGTTTCGCCACTTCCATCCGCAAGGAGATCGCGGCGCACGCGCGGATGGGAGAGCGGAAGAGAAAGTTCTGAAGAAGGCGCCACGTCCGACACCAGCACCGAAGGCAGCAAGAGAGAGTGGGGGAAGCCGCTTTTCGAGTGTCCGCTCCTCAAGAATCCCACGGGCCTGCGTCGCGTGCTGGAGAGCCAGAAGCAGCTGCGGCAGGGATGGAAGGACCTTCCGTTCGATGAAGAGGCAAAAGCTGGCAGCAAAGGCAAGAGGGGCCCTCAGCCGAAGAGGCTTCCTGCGCACACCGTATATGGGCGTCTGCTGCAACAACAGTCTACCGGCGCTCCCACTGAGCTGCCAAAAGCCGGCGAGTCTGTGGAGATGGGCGAGAGACCAGCAAGCCTGTCCGAGCAGCTGCAGCCTCATCCTGAGATGATCCTTCGCGTGATCCGTACCGGCAAGAGAGGCGGGGGATGGGGCGGTACAAGGAAGAATAGAATGGGTCGGGCGCTGTTCGATCTGGCCTACTACTTTGGGGCTGAGACCGAGTTGGAGGGATTCGAGCGTATGAAGACTGACGAGCTCCAGGACATCATCGAATTGCAAGACCTCAATCGCGCTCTGGGAACAACCGATGAGGTCCCTCACACGAGCAGCATAGAGGAGCCAGTGCCCGAAGCACCTGTCCCTGTCACTCTTTCGGCTGTGCATGACCTCCCTGCGGCGGCCGCTCCGACACACGCTGCCGAGGAAGGAGACACGGGGCGCGCGTCTATCTCGTCGATTGGTCCCATCCCCCAAGGCGCCTCATTGGGCCTTCGCTTAAGCGTCTTCTCTGACTCGCAGCCGCACCATGACATATTGGCGTCATTGACCGAAGGCGAGGGCCAGATTGATGATGAAGGAGACATGGGTGAGGGAGAGGAAAAACGGCGGGGCTCAACGCTATCGGTCCACACTCTTGAGGGCAGCTCGCTGGCCGAATCTGTCGTCACCAGTCGGAGGGGCAGCGGATGGAAAGAGGGCAAGGGTGTCCTCGACCCCACACGTGGTGCCCTTCAAATGGCCATGAATGAATTGGTCACTGGGGGTAGCGGCAAGGGAGGGGCCGGGGCCGACTCGCGAAGAAGCAGCGTGCGCCGACGGAGCAGCACGTTGTCTCAACACGAGGAGCAGCACGATATCTATGACGATGGCCCAAGGGACGCAGCAGCCTCTCTTGTGACAACAGAACAGACCAATCCGCCGGTGGCCGAAGGGCAAGACACGGTGGATAGCGGGAAGAAACCAGTCATTGGCTTTGTCTCTGTGTCTCAGGTCGCGCCCCCGGTTCCCGGCACTCTTCGCAAGACGACGTCCTCATCACGACCGAGCGCAATTGAATTTGTCAATGTAAGTCAGTCGAATACACGAGACATGCTTATCGCATTCATGACTGGCGGCTGCCCTGTGTGCACAGAGCCTGGCACATATGCTGTCTCCGTCCGCCCCGGAGGCTCCGGAAGTGAAACGACTTCCGCGAGACGTCATGGGGCGGAAGCGCCTGAGCCAAGTGGGGCGTCCGCGCAAAGGCCTCACTCCTTCCTCTGTCCCCCCTGACCGCCATTCGTTGGTCAGTGAGCAGGTTATGCTGGGCTTACGAGGGAGCCGAGGGACACACGTGGGGAAGCGGATGAGTCAGTGACAACCATTGCGAAATGTAGTATACTGTCTGCGAAATGAACATCGATCGTGTAGCATTCATTGGTGTGTACAGTCACTTTGTATGTTGTACAGCTGATGCGTGCTCCGTCTCGCGGTTTCTGACTCGGAGTTTCTGAATGATTTGTATGAACATGCCAGTCCCTTTTCCAATTTGTTCCTGCTCACAGTATCAGGAGTCTCAGCCCTACACCAAACAAAGGACCGCATAAACGAAGCTGCCTCAAGCGCAACGAGCGCCGGTCTGGGTCGTCACACAAGCCCGGCTGCCCAGCACGAAGGCCATCTTGTCCCACTTCCCTGCCAAAAGAACATGTCCCCGCAGGCCTTTTTCGTCAGTTCGCAGACACGGAAGGGGGACTTTTCTTTGTGGGGACATGATTAAGCATGGCGTGAGTGAAGGGCTGCCGCAAGGGTCAGAAGAAAGGGCGTCAGATAACTCATCAAGATGAGTGGGACAGTTGATCGTTTGAATACGGGCTTTGTTGAAAGACTTCATTCACATACATACGGTTGGAGTCACTGCACCATCTAGATAGAGCGACGGGGTGAGTCATGGCGTGCACGGCTTCACACACGCACAACGAAGAAACAAATGAATGTATCATCTGATGTATACGACTGCCCTGACTGCACCATACAGACAGACAGCTCTCCCCTCCCCTCCCCTCCCCTGATCCATTCGTCAAACAACGGACAGCCTCGATTGACAGCTTGAGGCAAATCGATCACAAACTGCCGGCATATTCTACACTCGCATGCACACCCAACACCCTCTCTCTTCTCATAGACCATTTGTTCGTCAGTTGCACGAGCGGCAGCAGGGACGGGCAGGCACAAATCAAGCCGAACGGAAACACCTCAATCAGCCAACTCCACACCACCTGAACGAAGCAGAGACCAGAGCAGACAGACATTCCATATTCCGTCATCTGCCTCGTGCGTGCGTCAATCGGCTTGTTTATTCATATACCAGACGAGTGACATGAGTGTGTATCCGGCGAGCCATCCGTGCCAGTCGGCGCCAAACCAGTGGGGGTTGTTGTGCTCCCCGTGGTCAAAGGGCGACTTGAACTTCTCAACCGGCACGGGGCTGCCGGCCATACTCGCAGGCTCATACGCCGTCGTGTCAACCGACAGACACTGATCGACAGGCAAGGGCGATGTGCTTCTGATGTGTGTGTGAGCGGCTTAGTTTAGGTGGTTTTTTACATACCCGGAGTATGTTTGGTTCGGTGTTGAGCATCATGTCTTTGGTGACAACTGGCTTGGTGGGGATCCACTGGAGCTCGGGGTCGTCCTTGTACTTGAACTCCCACGCATCCTCCAAATACAGCTTGATGTCCTTGGTCAGTTGCTGACATACACACACACACACACACACACACATAAACACGTGGCACGTTGCGCTAAGTGATTGGCGGACTGACCTCTCTGTCGTATTTGGTGATGGCGTATTCGTAGTAGCCGTTGAGCTTCTTGGCGCACGTCGGCATGATGTCCAGCATTGCCGGGGAGTCACTGGACACACACAGACACAGACACAAGGGACAGCTGCATGTGAATGAAGCTAGGCCTTGTAAGCCATGTTTGTGAATGAGGTGTGTGGGGATGGTTGGCCCGACCTGCCCACAAGGTGGGTGATGGTCATGCTCTTGCGAATCTTGCGAAGGAGCTTGTACATGGTGTCTGACCACACAGGCACACCCATGCAGATACCACAGACATCTCTCGCCAAGCCGCGTGCATGCGTGTGCCGCCTCTCCCTCCCTCCCTCCCTCCCTCTCTCCCTCTCTCCCTCCTTACCTGGTCTCTGGTATCTGAAGATATTGTCTTCACACACGATGACCGACTTGACGCCCGACACACGGCTGGCATCCTCAGCCACCGTTCTCGCCATCCCAGGCTGAGCCGCCACCAACACGTGGGTCTGAACGAACCAGCGCACAGACCAATAATTACGTGCGTGTGCCCCTTCCCTCCCTCCCTCCCTCCCTCCCTCTGTGTGTGGCTGGCTTCTCGGCTTACATCTCCCTCTTTCATTTCGAGTGCGGCCCTGATGGCGCTGAGGGTCGAGGGCACCAGCTTCTTCGTGTCATGCTCAGCAACCACTACCGTACTGAAAAATCGATGCCCGGCCGCTGTTTGTTGAGGCGGCCACAGCACCGCGCCACGGCCGGCGTGCTGAACAGCACACGCCTGAGCGGACAGACAGACAGACAAGTGGAAACGAAGCCTGATCTGCATCTGCCTCCCCGCCCCTCGTGCGCTGCCTTCGCTTCTGTGTGTTTTGCTTACCCTTCTGGCCGCAGCCAGGCGCATCAGCATGGCGGAAGACGCAGGCGGCCGCACGCTGACAATTCACTTCAGTCGACGCCAATCTTCCCCCGTAAAACCATTTGCGAGCTGAGGGGAAGTGGAGGAGGAGAAGGAAAGCAGGTATCGGCGGGCGCGATGACGCTCGCCCGGTGTGTGGCGCGGCGTGGGTCGCCGTTGCTGCTCAGTCCACGGTACGGCTGCAACATGCCGGTGACGTCCCACAGGTTCACCCAGAAGTCAACGCAGTGCTGGCCGGGGCAGGTGCGAGATAGTCTGCGGCCCTGGAAGGGACTCGATATGGACAAACTCGTCATGTCATGCCCCTTCTTCTCGGAGTGAGTCAGCACAGACAGACAGACCACAACACGCCACGCAGATCAGGCAGCGACAGGCAAGGAGGCGCTGCAGGGCGGCGTCAGGCAGGCCGGCAGGGAGGCCCCACGTGAAGGGCACAGCGACGCAGAGAGGGCGGAGCTGCTGCGTGTCTCGTGATCTCTGGTCACCTGTCCGTGCTTGTGTCTGTGTCTGTGTCTGTGTGATCAATTTCTCAGTCCGTACAAGCCTCATGAGCCGATGCACACCGGGTGTGAGCACCACGGGGCCAACCTCAACTATGGTGGATGGCTCAACTCCATGACGGAAGGTAAGGTACCTGAAGGAGGGGAGTCGAAAAGACAGAGATCCCAACTGCTTGTCGTGTGTGTCGACAGATGAGTTGACGACGTATTTCGACCTGTCGTTTTGGTGGCAGAAGTATGACTGGAAGATTATCATGACGGCCGTCTTCGCCTACTCGCGCTCCATGTACTGGACGGGCTCCTGGGTCTTTTACGTAAGTATACAGCACACTTGCCAGCCAGACAAACGGGCAGGCAGGCAGGCAGGCAGAGAGGTGCACGCCCGGCCGATCGATCGTGCCGACAAACGCCCCTGTGTTGTGTGTTGTGTGTGCGGTATGTACTGTGTAGACATTCGGACCCACCATCGTCATCGCGTTCGTGATGCAGGCGCGCGAGCCCAACGACGGGCGCCTCGATGCCGACGAGTATTTCGAGAACTACTGGTGGATCCAGTACGGCCAGAGCTATGGTCAGTGGGCCGATCAACGTATAAGACATCTTAGCTGCATTCCTGGAGGATGTCATGTGTTTCCTTCTTTCTTTGTGTGTGTGTGAATGTCGTGTGTTTCTGTATGTCAGACCACCATCGGTACATGCAGTGGCTCGAGGCTCGCCGTTCGCGCCGCTGGCGAGGGCTCATCTACGAGAATTCACTCGAAATACCCAACGTACGTATCAAAGACAGACACCCATTGAGAGCAGAAACACGCCACGCATTGCATCCTCTCTCACTCTCCCTGTGTGTGTGTGTGTGTGTGTGTGTGTAGGTCAACACGGACCCGCATCTCAGCAAGGTTTGCCCCGACTTCCACAAGCCCAAGGAGCTCACGTTCATCCTGCCAGAGGACCTCCCAGAGGACCTCAGACCAGACCCACCCGTCGGCTCGTGATGATAATACATGGACCCTACCACGAGTGGGGGAAGGCCTGGATGGATGGCTGGATGGCGTGGCTGCCTTGTCTTGTGTGGGGCTCGGCTGTCTGTACGATATCCGTACGAATGTCTCGGCTGTTGACGTCTGGCCGGCTGGATGTGCATGGATGCGTGGGTGCGTTTTTTGGCCTGGAAGGGCGGCTCGCGCAACTGTTTGTTTCACCCAGAGACACCCCGGGGGGAGGGTTTGGTTGTGTTGCTACTCTCTCTCTGACCCCTAGCACACACAGGCGTTTCCTTCCCATCCACCATCGCCTTCGGCCGCACATTCGGTGCCAAGCTGACAAGCTTGTCACTAAAGGTACGTTGTCGGCATGGTGGACGGCGCGGAAATGACAGTCAGTGTGCGGGGGCACAAGAGCGAGATGCATGTGGACCGTACACTTGGTTGTGAGAATGGTGTTGTGCTGATTGCTACATATGGATGGATGGAGCCCTTGTGTCGGTGTGCGTCCGTCGGAGCGCCGGTGATGCAGATGGCCGCGCAGTGACACAGCCGTATCCCGCTGTGTCGCAGCATCGGCCATCTGCTCTACCAGGCCACCGATGGTTGGCGAAGCACTGCTTGTTGTGCTCGGCCTTGTATGAGTGCGTGAGTGAGTACTTACTGTAGTGGCTGGCTGGCTGGCTGGCTGGAATTGAGGGATAGGTAGACGTCATGCATGGAATGAATGCATGCATGGTAAGACAGTGCAATCCCCCTGCATCTGACATGAAGAAAGGCTTTGAAAAATGCACACACACGCCTGTCTTCAAAAAGTACCCATCAATCAATCATTGTCGTCTTCTTCTTGCCCCCCCTCCTGCTCGCCTTCGCCTTCCTCTTCATCGGGCTGTTCTTCTTCCCCTTCCTCTTCTTCTGCCTCCTCTTCCTCTTCCTCATCGCCCTCACCGTAGTCGTATTCTTCTTCCTCTTCCTCTTCCCCCTCATACCCCGCTTCATCGTCTGCCTGCTCCCCCAACAGATCGGCATTTTCCGGCTCCACCTCCGCATGGTCTTCCTCCTCGTCCGATGGCCGGCCGATACGCGTCGGGGATATGTCTGGCGATACGTCAGGGCCTTCGGGCAGCAGCTGTGCAGAGGGGTCAAGTAACCTGAGGGCGCGACGCAAGAGAGAGAGGGTGACACGCATGATGCCTCGGTGTGCTGCTGTGGGTGATGGTCACCTTTGTTGTGCCTCGTCCTGCTGTCCTAAGGAAAGGAGCAGTGACTTCCTGTTGCCCATTTTGGGTGTCGTCACACCGATCAGCGGCAGGCTGAGGTAGTCGGGTGTCTCCCCGGACGGCAACGCGTACCGATCTACACAAGGGAATGACACTGTCAGCAGACCGAGAGAGCCACGTCTTCTGGTCTCACCGTCGAGTGGCGCCACGTCAAATTCCGTCAGATATTTGCCACACAGGGCGCGAAGGGCAACTAAGAACGGACAGGCAGAAAGAATGAGAGACAGACGACAGGCAATGTGTGTAGGTCTTTCACCCAGCTTGAGAAGAATTCTTCTCTTCTTCGGGTTCATGAGCACCAGTTCCTGGCGGCGAGCCCGCAGAGCTTTCTGGAGCTGAAATGACAACACAAATCCAATCAGCCATTAACCATCAGGCTGACGCCACATTGTCCTTTCTTACAGGGATGAGGACTCCCTCGAGTGCTGGATGCGGCAAGTAGGACATCTGGCCGACGCACACAGCCCCGCCGCCCAGCTAATTTCGGGTCTTCCTGTGTTTGGCTGGTCGCTCACCGCTTTGACTTCGGCGTAGAGGTCGGTGATGTCCTCGAGCACGTCAACCACGGTCCAGTGGAATGGACTGATTTTACGCACGCACACATGAGTGTATGCTGTCGCCATGTCCAGTCCTTGTTTCTCCTCACTGGTCGTATTTCCTGGTGGCGTTAAGGTGGTACTCGAGGTTCTGCATCATCGCCTGCACCCTGTCGACGGGGATGTAGCGACGGTTGGTCACGCCATACTGCAAAACACACATTCCAAGCCACATCGTTCCTGCATGTCTCCCCTTGTACGTGGGTGTCTGACCTCTTCGAGCATCCTCTTTGCCAGCTGCAGGTCGTGCACAACGTCTTCGTGCTCTGACCAGGCGACAAACACACAGACAGGCGCCTTCCACAGTGAGTGCTGGCTTCATCAGCCCCTTCCATGTCTCACCCATGGCGATCTCGTCCGCATCTTCGAGTGTGACGGGCCAGAGGCCGCGAAGGGCACTGCGGCCCATACAGATCAACAGCACTATCTGCAGGCAGAGACAGACCAGCGCGGATGTGCTGCGTGCCGTTGCCACGAGTGTGTCTGTACAGCTTACCCCAATGAAGATGCCGATGGCCATGTGGATGCTGATCAGGATCAGCGACACTGCCAGACGCGCAGATAGCATTCATGTGCGGTTTTGGGATGGATGGAATGCTTGTTACGTGTTGCGTCGACGAGGAAGACGGAGTTGTATCCCTCGACAGTTTTGATGGCGGCGATGAGGGAGTAGGCGCACATGTTCCAGAAGAAGGCCTGCTGCAGCAACCAAGTGCTGTAACACCTGCATCCAGACACACACACGGGAGCAAAAATGAACAAACACCGCAGAATTGCGTGGTGGTCATTATTCATTTCAGATTCCGTCACCTGTAGAGCTTGCGCACCCATGTGAGTATCGTGACGAACAACAGGGCAACGCACACGATCATCGCCTGTGTCATGTTCCGCTCGCTCTGCGGGATGAAAGACAGCGTCGGAAAACACGAGTACACGAGCACCATGATGAACTTGACGGCAAACAAAATCGGGCGGTGGTACACCCTGCACACACACACACACACACACACGGCAAGAAGGCTTCTTTCCGTCTTTGGTCCTTTGTTTGTGTTGCGTGCCTGAGGAGGCTTCGCTTGTATGATGAGAAGAGCCAGATGTGTCCGTGGTCCCAGTGGCTGTTCAGGTCCAACAGATACTCTGTCTCCTTCAAACGAAGATACCTGCACAGACAGACAGCAGCGTCCACGTCTCATCGCCAGCCTGCCGTTCGCCCACCGTTCGTGTGCTTCGTTGTCGTCGGCCACAATCTGTCTGTGAATGAGTTTGAAGACGAGCACGGGCACACATACGGCCATTCCGACGCAGTACACCCCAAGCACCATCCTCAATATGAAATACCACCACGGATCGCACCCGTCCCAATCGTCCTGACACACAGCAGAATCCAGACACCCAGCCAACCATCGTTTGTGTCTCGTGTGGCTGTTGGTGAGCAGGTCGCACACTTGGCAGAAGACGATTGGGAGTGTGCCCATGAGGAACCACGTGTAGGTTATCATGCAGGCAAGCAGCAGCCACCGCTCGCTGCTCGCCTTCATGTCTTCATTCACCGACACGCCCATACACAGGCACCGAGAGAGAAGACCCTGTGTCTGTTTGCTCTCTGTCTGCCTTGCTGTCTTGGTTCCCTCACCAGGTGTGTAAATGCCTCTCTTCACCCTGGACTTGACATACAGGTGGCGCAGCCCGAGCAAAACAAGAGGATATGCAGCCCAAACGAACAGGTACACAACCCTGGACACATGTACACAGAGACACATAAAGATAGGGACACAAACAGACCAACAATGAGGTTTCTCGTGTCTCACCTTTCCCATCTATTCAATGTCAGCTCATTCACTCGGCGGTGACCTATAGACAAAGAGACAAGGACACGTCTGCTGCGAGCAGTAGTTGTGTGATTTGTCTGTCCGGCCAGCCCACCCGGCAGCGGTCTGAACTCCGAGTTGGCAATGTCCATATTGAACCAGACGGAGAACTTGGTGCGGTAGTTCCACTGATAAGGCAGGTAAGGCTGAAACATCACCCAACACAAACCCCATATCTGATATGCACACACAGAGACACACATTCACAAAGAGAGACACAAAGAGACAGACAGACAGACGGACAGACAGACAGAGAGAGACACAGAGACAGAGAGAGAGATAGCCTCAGGTCAGATCCATCGATCGATGGACACCTACCTGAGCAGCATCCCAAATGAGGAGGATCTTCTCGAGCCAGAAGAGGTCCACCGACCGCTTGGCGCTCACGTAACGCCACCCCACATTCGAAGCCCTCCTCACCAACACCATGTCATCCCTGTCGGACGGCCTCGTCAGGCCAAACCCCGCATCCTCCTCCTGTTCCCCCTCCTCTATCCCGGTCAGCGGCTCAATCCGCATTTCCTCCCCCGGCGGCCCCTCCCTCTGTGAGCTCATCCGCCGGCTCAGCCGAGACATCTGGTGGCTCAGTTGGGAAGACAGCCGCGATGCGGCGCTCCCGAGCCGCTCAAACACCTGCTGCGGGTCGACACCCAGGCCGGCATCGAGGTTTGGCGGCAGGCCGCTGGAGCCGCGCCTTGCCGCACCCAGCCACTCCCTCCTCTGCTCCTCCATGGAGGCGGGGGAGGCATCAGCACCGGCACCGGGTGAGGCCTCCCCACCAAAGCTCGACCTGAGCAGCGATGCTGCCTTCTTGAGGGGCGAGAAGCTGCCCTGCTGACTGCTCGGCGACCTGATTTCGGCGACGTTGTGGAAGGGCGCTCCAGACAATTTGGAGCCTCTTGCAGAGCCCGGCACAGAGCCGGCTGCTGTGCCTTCACCAGGCGCCATGACTTCTCCTCTTGATGGAGAGCTGCAAGCTTAGCCCGAGCCAAACCCTGCAACCCAAACCCTGAAGGTGAGGTCATTTGCTGTCTTACCGGTTGGGTATTGTGAAGGGACGGTCCTCCATCATCAACGATGTGGAGTCGCAGCCTTATTCGTCTTGCTGCCCGCAAGCGCAAGTGGCAGTCCGGCCCTCCCGAAGGACAGAAGCAGCCGGTGCCCAAAACCTGGCCTCAGAACTGGCAGCAGCAACAACAGTTCGGGGGAGGACCTCCGCCACCTCCGCCGCCTTTTGGCACTCAGCTGTGGGTTTCAATCGTGAGTCTCTTCGGAGCGGTGAGCGGAGCACAATGGACGAATGGACGGCACACATGCTGTCTGACGCCCGTTTGCTGTCTGGTTATTTGTCAGTACATCGGCATTGCCCTCGTGTTTCGGCTCTTCGGTGGCGCGAGATACAGAGTGGTGAGGAAGCAGCCCACACATGACATGTGCCACAAGCAAGGCAAACAGACGTGGTGTTTTGTTCTCTTGCCAGGTGCACGTAGATGACCAGGGGCGGCGCATTAACCCTCGCACGGGCAAGCCCATGGACGACCAGCAGGGCTACCCAGGCAGCATGCCAGGCAGCATCGTCATCTATCCGGGCGGTGTCCCGCCGCCTCCCCCTTCTCCATCCCAGCAACCTCCCCCTCCCCCCCAGCAGTCGTATAGCGGATCTAGCGACAACTGGCAGCAGCAGCAGCCGTGGCGATAAGGAAAGGGCATGAACTGGGCAGACAGGGAGGGGGCTGGAGGAGGAAAACGTTTCTGTAGTGAGCGGACGCGGCATGTTGCTCTGCGTTGTGATGTGCACATGAGAGTGTTGCTCTCGTCGACACACAGAGAGGCCAGCTGCCTCGCTTGTTCTCTCTTCGTGTCCTTGGGAGGATCACGGCATGTGTACACAACACGTAAGTCGTGTGTCGCAAGGCAAAGCCATTTGTGTGTCCTGAGGAGCATCTGTGTTTTTGACTGAGGGGTGGTCCAGTTGTGTGGTTGGCTGTGTGTGTGTGGACAACACTGCTGACGTGCCTGTATATATGCAGTCGGGTGAAAGCACAAACTGCCCCTAGCGATGGAGCTCTCATCACCACTTCATGATGCTGACATGGATAGACACACACGCACATTCCAGTCAGTCAGGCAGCCACGAAACGACAAAAAGACGCAAAACTGCACGCATACCACTGGCAGAGTCAATTCTCAGGCAGGTCTAGGAAGCTATGAACACGAGGGCACACTGCAGACTAGAGAGGGCTGGCAAGGATGTCTAGACCAGCACCCCCATCCACCCATCATGACCAGAAGGGGTCCACCTCCTCCTCTTCCCACGGCTGCTGGCGATTGCCCCCGCCGTATGTGACGTCCCGGCCGGTCGAATACCCCTCGCGCACATCGCTCCTGAGCACGTGTGCCAATGGCACCGGCTCGCTGCCTTGTTTGCGCCAGTGACCCTCCATATTGTAGTACTCCTGCAGTTCGGCCATCAACACATATAATCGACTCAGACGGATCAGTCCATGAGATTGTGCGTGGGGATAAGTTACCCTACCCTCTTCTTCGGTGTCATTATGTTGACAAGGATGGAGCCGTAGTCCAGCACCAGCCAGCCGCCATCAACACTGCCGTCTCTCCTCTTGGCCTCGATGCCATGCTTCCGGGCCATGGCGTCCTCTATGGCATTGGCAATGGCCTTGTTCTGCGGCACCGAGTGCCCGTGCATCAGCACAATAAAGTCGGTCACATCGCTGCAGTACTTGACGCGCATCGCGGAGATGCCATCCGCCTTGTGCAAGTCACCTGCATGGTCAGCCACATCACACAACAAAGGTGGCAGCAGACCACACACACACATACACCCGCACACGCGCTGGGACAGAGGAGCCAGGCTCTGTTATGTTTGTGCGTTTGGCTGACCAGCTTCTGCAATCGTGTAGATGGTCGGCACCTGCGGGTCGTGGCTGACCGGATCTGCCTCCCTCTCCTCCTCCTTCCTCCTCAGCTCCAGCTGCCTCGTCTCCTCTATCAGCTTTGGCAGCTCACGCCGCACCTTCCGAGGCAGCATCACCAGCGCACCGGAGAACGTCGATGTGTCCACCTTCCGCCGCCGCGAGCGCTTCGTCAAGGCATGCAGAGAAGTCTGAGCTCCTCGCAGGTCTGATGAGGGAGAAAGAACCTGAAAGGCTGCGGAGATCGACATGCACAGCGAGAGGAGGACGGCTGCGAGTGACGTAGAGACCATAATGAACAAGGGACGGCGTGGATCACGTTTGCGAGCTCAGACCGGAGGCGAGCTCAGCGTCTTTTCGGTGCCTCCCAGGGCAGATCTTGCAGATCTTGCTGCCGTCAGTCTGATCCCTGAAGTTCTCTGCAGATTCGAAAGATTTTGGTCACCCGACTGCATTTGCGAGATGGCTGCCGAGTATCTGGAGGCCTTTTCAGAGGCCCATCACGACACGCCCTTCCTCTCGTATTGGAGAATCCAGGAGGTGAGCGTCACGAAAAAAAGCCGCCATCTGCCGTTGCATTTCGTGTTTTCGTGTCTGTTTCTGCTGCAGGACAAGTCTCTTTTGTGCACGTCATACACACGCGGGGCGATATGGCGGCTGGCGCAGCAGGCGGCGCACACGCTGCGGTCCTACGGCATTGCACACGGCGACAGGGTGACCCACTTCATGACGGCAAACAGGATGGAAGATGTGGTCTTTCGAGTCGCCGCGGTGCTCACGGGCATGGTGCCCGTCACTGTCAACTGGCAGGCCGACAGGTGGGCAGAGCTGAGAGAGCGGGACATGGAGAGCACCGTGCTGTGTCTGTGCCTGCGTCTTTGGTCAGTTTGGATCGTGTCAAGTACAAGATATCATCGACGGGCAGCAAGGTGGTGCTGGTGGATGAGGGCGTCGCGGAGGCAGACGTGGCTGCCCTGCAGCAGATGGACGGTGTCAAAGTAAACAACGACACACATCACTCCTTTCTTGGCCCACAGGAGCCCGACTGCCTGTGTGTCTGTTTCGCTCAGGTACATCGTTTGTCTGGGTTGAATGGCTTGGAAAAGGATCAGAATGGTGATGTGACGAACGGCGTCAACGGCCCCACCGTCACGGGGGCTGATGACAGGATGGTAGGTCAGATGGGAAGCCCGAAGCGGGTACACAGCTGGATTGACTGAATGCGGTTGCTGCAGATCATCTTCACTTCTGGCACCACAGGGAACCCCAAGGGCGCCAGACTCACTTATCAGTATGCGACGCGATGCGAGAAGAGAACAACACACGGACACGGACAGATGCTCTTGTTCTCTGTCCATCCAGCAACTACGAGGTGAATCGCAAGACGTTTGAGAGCTTCTTGGAGGTGTCGCCGAGCACCCTGCTGACAGTGGTGCTGGTGAACCCCTTCCACCACACCAACTCCACTGCTGTGGGCGACTGGGCGATACGCAGACCAAACACACTGCTGCACGTTGTTGAAAGGTGCAAAGAGAGGGCAGGCACAAGGGCGATGAGATGTCTGTCTGGTTGATGTGAGATCCGGTGTCCATGTGTGTGTGTGTGTGTGTGCGTTGGCAAAGGTACACCACCCCTTATTGGAAGGTGCTCAGCGATGCGGCCGAATCAGCGCGGTTGAAGGAAACAGGGAATGACTGGAAGGTATGTGTCAGCGATCCGCTGCGCAACACATGGATCCATCCTCACTTGTCTGTGTCCGCTGCCTGTCGTCAGGTGGTGGCTCCCATGGTGTCCCGTCACATCGATTTTCTAGATGGCATGTTCGAAGGAGACGCACAGGCTCTCCCAGTGAGCCAAGAGAAGCTGCGCGAGACCCTCAGCCACAGACAGGTCATCTTTTTGCTTGGATCAGCGCCTGTCGGGCCAACCACAGGTGCCCTACTTGACGACAGAGCCGATGCAGGCACCACTCATCACACCGTCTCTCTCTGTGTCTGTGTCTGTGTGTGTCATTTAGTGGGTCGGCTGCAGCGTCATCTGCAAGGGAAGCTACCGACGGTCCGTTTCGGGTCGACCGAGACGTGCCTGCAGGTGATGGGCACCCCCCTCTCCCTCACACCAGAGGGCCTCGTGGCGGCCTTCCGTCGAGGCTGGGAGCACACGACCCCTTCGGGCGAGCCACACAAGGGCTACTACATCGGCCGCCCCCACCACCCATTCACCGAGGTCATGGTGGTCAAGTCCCTCAAGGACGATCCCCTGGTCGAGAGTGCCGAGGGCGAGACGGGGTGGCTGGTGTGCCGGGGGGGCAACATCATGACCGGCTACGCCAACAGCCCCACCCACCCCTTCACAGCTGACAACTGGTACACCAACCTGGGCGATGTCGGCTTCTGGCTGATGAGCGCTGATGGAGGGGCGAAGGACATCTACTGGCAGAGTCGTGATGCGGCGCTGGTCATTAAGGGCGGGGCCAACTATGCGTGCGAGCAGATCAACGAGGAGATCAAGGCCTTTGTGGTCAAAGAATACGGCCTACCAGAAAAGGCCGTTGCTGTCGCCTCCATTGGTGCGTGGGGGTGGGTGGAGGGAGGGAGAGAGAGGAGGGGAGGTGGGGGACTTGTTTATCTGTGTGTGTGTGTGTGTGTGTCAGGTATGAAGGTGCAGAGTGAGCATGAGGACGACTGCTGTGTGTGCCTGGAGCTGACCACCGACGAGGCCAAGGCACGCCAACAGGACATCCAAGCGACCTTCATCCAGAGAGCAAGTAACCAAGCCATCTCACACACACGCACATCCCATCCGTTCATTTGGGTGGCTATGTATTGTTGTCTCGTCCACACACAGAGGCGTGCAAGATGATCTCCAAGGGCTCCAAGCCCGACCGTCTGCTCATCGACCACATCCCCCGTAACTTCAAGGGCGCTATCAGCCTCCCCGACCTGCAGGCAATTATCACATACAACACACCACAGGACAACACACATTGACGGATGTGTGTGTGTGGTGTGTGTGTGGCTGCATGCAGGACAAATTCAAGGCCGCGCTGGGGTCGTGATGGGTGATGGTGTGAGCCTCATCAATTGGTGTACCCGCTGTGTGAGTGCCTCTTTCGGCGTCACACCGTGTTGGCCGTTGTGTGAGTGGGCAGATTTTGGTCCATTTCAGTGTGCAATGTGTTTATGATGACTGGGCCTTCACTGCAAGGACCATTGACGTGGCTGCACGAGTCCAATTCACCTCGATAACATGCAACAACAGACATGTACAGGAATCCATGAGGCCGTGAAATCCATCATCCATCCAGCCAGCCTGCCAGCATCCATGAATCCAGGCTCACTCCCGAGCCACCACCGAGCGATCAGACAAACCGCCAGCAGGAAGACAAAAAAACACGACGAGCGTGTGACGTGTACACCCACATCTGCTCTGCTCTGCTCCGCTCTCCCATCGCTGTGGTGCACGGCAAGGGCACCAAGCATCGATCCGTCGCAGAGCAGCATCGATGACCGCCACAGCTGCCGATAGCTGCCAGTGCCACAAACAATCGTCTGCAGCTATCGGCAGCAAAGCTACCTGCAGACGCTTTTGCGACTGATGTCTTGAACTGACCACCGGTCCTTGAAAAAATTCGCCCATAGAATAAACGCAAAGGCACAGAAACGTGTCTCTTCCTGACTTCAAACGGCACAGCCCCTCACTTCGACACACGCCATTGCCCGCCTGTCTCATTTGTGGTTGATCGGTATCTCTCTGCCTGTCGCCATGTCACGAATTTTCCTCAGCCTGACCTGCTCCTGACTATACACGATGTACTCATCGCCCGTGGGCATGCCTATCACGTGCACTGAGTCGTAGCCGGACCCTGTGAGGCTGTCAAAGGTGTACTGCCCGGGCCAGAGGGCGGAAACCTGAAGGATGTTGCCCAGGTACACTCGCGCCTCGATCATGCAGCCTCGATGGTGCGCCTTGCCCATGGTGATCTGCTCAGACGCCGCACTGACGAGACACACACACGGTGGCGGAGATGAGACGGAGACAGCCTGGCCGGTCGTCTGCTTACAAGTAGATGCCGCCCCCAACGATGCCTCCTGTTCCCCGCTTCATGTTGCGGCCCGACGCGATGGCCTGACCAGACGGTAGGTCTGTCTGGTGGTAGAGGGTAAAGCTCCCGGGGTGTGTGCACTCGCTGGCCCAGTGGTCGCTGTCCTCGTCGCCGCACAGACGGCAGTAGTGCCGCCTGTGCTTCGTCTTGCAGCCGGGCACGCGACAGCCCCTCGTCTGAGCACAGTGTCACACGCACAATAAAAGAGAGAATCGTCCAGGATGCATCCTGGCGAGCAGTCCGTTATGGGCCCATATACCGTGCGTACCTGCAACATGACTCGCTGCTTCCCGTGAATGCCTTACGAGCCGAGGAATGGCGTTTTCTTGGGCGTCGGTTGGTTGGTTAGTGTGTTTAACGAGACTCGTGTCTGTAACCCCGGAGGGATCCTGTTGTCTCACGCACTAAACTAGCAGCATGTACATGCAAAGCATGCACACGGCCTGTCTACCCCTCCCTGCACTGGCGTCGGATAAGATCTGCAACTTGAAGCTCGCAGATCTGGAGCAGCCCTTTTTTGACACAGCATGAAGGAAGAGAACGATGTCAAAACGCTGTGTTGCTGTTGTGCTGCGCCTTGTTTGCAGACCTTTGGATCCTCAAAGATCTCGGCTGTGTTCGGCTCTTCAGAGGTCGGTCAGCAATGCGCCGCGAGTATCGCTCGATTGTCTCCAAGACGACGCAAAGGCCAGCAGGGAACAAAAAACAGCGACGCTCTCGAGGACAGGACAAGCCGACAGGATGCCACAGGAATTATGGATCACCTGGTTTCACAGATGGGTCTCGACCTACAGGAATACATTAGCAGGTATGCCTGTTGCCTGTCCTGCTGCATTTCCTCAGCTGCTGAGCCGTCTTGGTCCGCTCGCCATCTCCCGCGCTTCATTCTTTGGTCCGCCAAGCGAAGAGAGCGAGAAGAGGCACAGAGGGCCATACTTCCTGATCTGCCCTGCAAAGGACACAGCCATGGTGAGAGCAACCACCCTACCAGCATCCAGCGATTGGACTTGTCCCATCGTGTGTGTGTGTGCAGCATTGGCTTGGTATGACTTGCCGCGTCCCTGGCTGCACGGAGCAGCACACAACGCACTTCTGCAAGTGGTGTAAGGACAAGAACTCCAACCACTTCTCGCGTGACTGCTGGTACGGCCCCGGTGGACACACGTCAGCCACACAGCCGGTGAGTAAGCAAGAACACGAGGGCACTGCTGCCTGGGTGAAATTGGTGTGTCCGGCTGGAGCTGCTGTGCTCGGCTGCGCTGTGTAGGTGCATTCATCGTTTTGGTCGTCTTCGTCATCGTCTCGCCAGTCGCCTGCCCATCACGGCTTACCTGCCAACGTCAAGGCCATCCTCGCCAACTATGCGACGGATTATGGACGCGCAAAGGAGCCCAGGGATGTCACTCGTCTGCTGAGCTCGCTGCAGTCGGCCATGGGCGGGCGGGGGGGCAGCTTGCATGGCGTGGAGAAGGTGATGACCTCTACCTTCATCAACGAGACGCTGCCCGTCCTGTGTGACGTCCTCTCCAAGAGCGACCTCAGCTTCCCCCTGCTGCCCCCGTCCAGCCACTCTTACAGCGGCACGGAGGCACACATGACTGCCCGCCAGTGCTTCGTCCTCATCGGTGCGGACTTCCTCTGTCTGCACAAGCACGGCCACCCGGGCAGCCTCAACTTCGACCGCCTGTTCGACAACAAGACACCCTCTGCCAAGGCCAAGCTGCAGTGCTTCATCCACTACCTGGACACCATGGCGCGGGCGATCAAGCAGGGCAAGACCACCGAGACAGAGCGTGTGGTCATCTTCCGAGCCCTGGACGGCCCCGGGGCGGGACTTGACGAGTGGGCGAGGTCGACAATCCCCCTGATGGACGTGCACTTGATGATTGGGAAGGATGCGTCCATCTTCGACTCGAAGGGCATCAGGGGCGACTTCGCCAATGCCCACATCGGTGGCGGGACGCTGGGAAACGGTAAACAGACACAGACAGGCACAGACACGCACTGATCCATGTGGACCTGTCTCTGCCAAGCTTGCTGCGTCTGTGTGAGTATTTCAGGTGCGGTGCAGGAGGAGATCTTGTTTTCCATCGAGCCGGAGTGCCTCGTCGCCCAGCACCTCTTTCCCAGACCCATGGGATCGACTGAGGCCTTCATGATCGTCGGCTCCAGGACGTTCAGCACGACGACCGGCTACGGCCGCGACACCCTCAGCTTCGCTGGCCATGCCCACGACACCGCCCCCATGAGACATACCAACGGCCATTCCGTCCTGGGCAAGTACATCGTGGCCTTCGATGCCGTCAACTTTGGCAAGCACAGGAAGAACCACCAGTACGACGAGACGTCTGTGGTGCGTGATCTCAACAAGGCACACACGGCGTTCCACAGCAATGGCCTGACGGTCGTCGATGGTATGCCCTTCGCGACGGGTGAGTGGATACCACGCACACACACAGGAATGATGGCTGTTCATGATTCGTCTGCGTCCATTCGTGTGTGTGTGCGTGTGTGTGTATGGCCGTTCAGGCAACTGGGGCTGCGGTGTGTTTGGTGGCGATCCCCAGTGGAAGTTTCTCATCCAGTGGTGCGCTGCCAGTCGGGCGGGTCGACGGCTGCACTACTACACGCGGGGCGAGCAGAGTCTCATAGGCGCCAAGGACTTCATGCACAGCCTGAAGGATGCTGGGTGCTCCACGGTGGGCCATCTGGTGCAGCTGATGTGTGATGGGCGCACACGTGGGGCGATCGGGGGGTGGACTCGCATGTCGGCGTTCGATGCCGTCATGGCGGCTCTCATGGAGCGAAGCCGACCACCCCCACCACCACTGGTAAGCTGCCCCGCACGCCTGTCCGAATCGATCACACTGGATGTGTGTGTGTGTGTGTGTGTGTGTGTCACAGCCTCGCACACCATCCCCTCCACCATCCCTCCAACAGCACTGGCATCTGCCCGCACTGGCCGATTTGACCCGGGAAGCCCGCCAACACGCCAAGGTGAGCCAAGCCGTCAAGTGGAGCTGCAAGACAGCAGATACGTTGCTGCACTTGTGTGTGTGTCTGCAGGAAGTGTCTGCGGCGCCTCAAACGGTGACGAACGAGGCGGCGAGTGGCGACCAAAAAGAAGACAAAAACCCGAGAGAGGTGGGTTGGCTGTGGATATGTACGCGTGAGCGCCGACGGTATGGATCTGTTTCGCTGTCCTGTGCCATGGTTGGCAGGATGCCTGTGCTCCGATGGAGGACACGAGCGACACCAAGTCCAGCATGGAGGGGGACGACGATATGGACATCGACACGGCCAAAGCGGTGGCGGCGGATGAGGAGACCACACCGCTCCTCTCTGCAGCAGAGAAGAGTGGCGACAGCAAGTAACCACCCACAGAGACAGACGCACACACCGCACTAAGAGCAGCGGCCAGATCGTGGCTGTGTGCCTATGGTGGTGGTGTCAGGATCGATCACATCTTCAAGTACGTGCCGACGGCGCACACTCGTCCCTCCAAGGTGGAGCTTAAGGGCTCATTCGACGGCTGGCATGGCGGATATCCGATGTACTGGTCTGCGGGGGAGCACAACTGCTTCGTGCTGCCCTTGTCGCTGCCGCCCGGCAGGTACATGTACAAGTTCATGGTCGACGGCAGGTGGGTGTGCTCCAGCAGGCAGCCAACAGACCAAGATGAAGCTGGCCATACCAACAATGTGGCGAACATCGGATAGACAGACACAGACAGTCATGGGCGGAGGGGCGGGCGGGGTCACATGCAGGGCAATACATGAGACGGGCCTGGCTGGCTGGCTGGTGTAGTGTGGGATCAGCGATAGCTCCGTAGGTATACGAGGGGCGCCCGGGCTCTCATGGGCAGAGCAGCGAGGCTTCTACTCGTCACTTTCTATGAAGACACTTTGGTTAAGTCCGTGTGTGTCGTGTGTGAGGGAGTTGAGCTGACACCTCTCTGCAAGTCGTCGAGGAAGTCAGACTTGCAGACACAGCACTGGATATGCGAGGGCGGGTTGGTTCTGATGGGCAGGGCAGGAGGTAATGCGATTGGGAGTGTGCCGGCATCCTCGTGGACTTTGGTGAGACACTTCGGTTAAGTCGGTGCATTTGGCCAAGGCAGACACAGGGTGCTGCATGGTACATGTCTAAATGGATTGTTTAAACGATGCTGCTGAAAACATAAAATGAAGGCAACGATTGCAGGCAAGTAATGATTTAGATATATCACCGGCCAGCATTGCGTCTCTGAGCTGGTACCCACTGAGATGGCCGTTAAAAGTCCGTCTCTCCCCAACACCCACACCTGATCTCCCTCCCCCAGCCTTAGCGCCATTAATCCATTCATCAATGTGTTGTGCTTTGTGCACCATGGCGGCCACTCCCCACACAGCCCACATGAACACACATTGACGCCATCCATATACGTGTCAGTCAGCCCACGACGCGAGTGTTGCTGTACTGTGCCTTGGCGTACGTGGGACGAGCCGCATCAGCCGCCCCGCCCGTCCAGCCAACATCCATCCATTCATTCAGCCAACAATTGTCGGGGCCAACGCTACGTACGGTGGTGTCTTGATGTGCACTCGACAGACAGCCTGGAAGACACACGCACACACATGGCGTGAGGCCGACGGGTGCACTGCTCTGCCTGCCCCTGCTCACCATCTAAGAGCGACGAACAGCGGTCAGATGAATACTCTGAGCAGTGTCGACCGCTGATAAACCCCAATTATTGTGTGTGTTGATGGTGAAGCTAATGCCGACGTCCCTGCGCAGCTGCCGGATGGCAGCGCAAACGGGCTCGCTGCCACGCACGTCCACCTCTAAACGCTCCAGGCCTCGCACTCGCACGCTATCCACAATGGATGAGATGCCGTCGCGGATGCGCTCGGCAGCACCAGAGGCCTCCAAGTTGTTGGGGACTGAGGAATAAGACAGACACACACGGCAACGATGCACACAAAAGATGAACCAGCCAGATTCCTCCATGCTTACCTGACAACCACATTGCTATGGTGTGGATTGACGGCAAGCCGTCCGATCGCCAGCCGTCAAATGGGCCCCTAGTGAGACTGACCGCATCATCCCCACGGCCGACAAAGACAGTCTGCACCTCCCTCTCTGGTTCCAGCCCCTCCAGCACGCCGATCATGCCCTCCGAGCTCACATCTCGCCCAAACCTCACGAGCCCCACCTTGCTCGGCATCTTCTCTGCCAGCAGCCGGGCCATAACGCCGCCCACAGCACTGGCGACATACAGCTCTCGGGCCCTTGGGAACTGTTGCAGGTGTTCGATGATGGCGGGGTGGGGCGGGGTGAAAGGGTGTCAGGAGGGGGAACGAAGCCATCGGCGTTGAGGATCGCCACGTACCGCGCCCTGCCGAATGTGAGTATCTTGGCGACGTCGATGGCCGCCTGGCTGGGGTCGTCGACGGGGTGGGTGAGGGCATGCTGGCTGATGATGTAGCTGATCTGTGCCGCCTGCCGGACCAGTGTCTGGATGGCCATCTTGAAGAGGGGGGAGGGGCTGGAGGGAAGGTCGTCGCTGTAGAACAACGAGAGATCGAAATTGTCGACATATATGGCCTCGAAGACGACTTCAGCGCCGGGTCGGCAGCACGAGCTGTGCAGCGACTCAAGGGAATGCAAGAGGGGAAGGGCACGACTGTCCACTCTGATAGAGGTGGCCGATTGACGAGGGCTCATCAACACCACCAGCTGAGTCAGCGATTCAAGGCAGCCACGCGATTCGAGCACAGCCTATAGCACACACGAACAGCATAGACGTTTGGTGAGAGATCACATCCAAACTTGGTCTGTCTTGCTTGTCAACCATTACTGATGAATTACCTGCAGTCTGTCGACCTTTGCACGGGCATATTCGAAAACGTTGTGGTTGCCGTGGTAGAAATTGCCGGCCAGCTCGATGGTGCCGATACTTTGCAGGCGTGCAAGTGGCCCTCTCTGCCCAGCAGCTGCCTCAGGCATGCGCTCAAACACACGGACCCACTCCTCGTCCACCAGATCACCGCCGACGTGCTGCAGCGACCGTGACGAGCTGATGAGGCGGCGCAACTCGCCCACATTATGCCACCTCACCTGAAGCTCCACGCGCTCAAGTGTCGGCATCCGCCAGCCTCTGTTGGCCAGGCAACGATGGTTGTCGAGGAGGCCAGTGATGGTAGTGAGCGACGAGAGGCTGGGGGACTCGGTGAGGCGAGGAGGGAGAGGGGGACGCTGCCGCTCCAGCTGCAGCTCCACCGCCGCACCCAGCTGCATCGTTTCGAAGGCGATGATCTCCAGGCGGCTGGCCGACTGTCGCACCTCGGAGGGCCTCTGGGTGGCGGGCTGGCCGGTGTTGGGGAGCGGCTGAGTGGGGGCGGGTGGCGTGGCTGTGGTCTCGATGATGGTCACCAAGACATCAGCACACCACATGGGGTGATGCTCAGGGTGGCAGAGGGTGATATGGGTGAGGCCGGTGAGCCGTGCCGCCATCTGC
Source organism: Vitrella brassicaformis (assembly GCA_001179505.1). Taxonomy (NCBI): domain Eukaryota; family Vitrellaceae; genus Vitrella; species Vitrella brassicaformis. The sequence goes on along the minus strand of CDMY01000718.1, from coordinate 49,576 downwards.
TTGACGAGGTCGAGAGGGATCTTCTGCCAAAAGGTGCGGCCCTCGGTCGGCGATCGCCAGCAGTGCTCGTCGCCCTTGGTGGCACAGTCGATGAAGAGTCGTGTGTGGCTGGGGGCCGCCTTTGCCCACATCTGCTTGGTGCTCCTGGCCAGCCGCTGGGAGAGGGGGATGAGCACATGAAGGGGAAGGAACTCCATCACCAACGAACAAATCTGCACAACACACACACACAGAGAGGTAGGGAGGCAGGCAGGGATGGGTGAGTCTGTCAGCCATTCTCAGCGTATTCCCTCTGGCCGGTCTCACCGTTTCTATGCGCTGTTGCTGCTCTGCATCGCCGTCCTCCACAGCACCAGCAGCAGCAGCAGCCGGGCTGGCAGCCACACGTGCTCGCTTGTGGCCATCACCAACACACACCTGGTCAGACAGACAGACACAGGCACGAGCTGGTCCATGTATGTGTGTGTGTGTGTGTGTGTGTGTGTATGTGTGCTTACGCTTTTGGAGGGCTGCGCTTCTGTGTTGGTCTCGCCCGAACTCACAGCGCCGCCTGCGCGATGGATGCACCGAAACAACCTCCCGTCGCCATCAGACGCCTGACCACACACACACCAAGCTCTCCCCTCTCGACACGTTGCCGCTGTGCATTTGTACCTGTTGCTGATACGGTGGTGTGTGGGTCTGATTGTGCGGCACGACCTTCTGGAACGGCTCCCTGCCGCCCACTTCTCTCAAGTTCACCACCGTCCCTCCCTCTGTCGGCCTTCTGTCAACCACCTCGGCCAGCGCCATGCCCCTCGTCTCAACGGCCGACACCATCCACAGCCGAGTGCCCTCCTCGTAACTCTGAGGGCCACGGCGGGACACCAGCTGATGAAACGAGCAAGCATTCGGGTGAATCACGTACCCACAACACACAATGACAGAGTGCGCTGTGCCTTGACTGACCGGCATCTGCGGCTGAGACCGAGCAGCAGAAGAAGCCATGGCGCCAATGAATGGCTGGAGTTCGAATCACACCGTCTGTGAATGGCTACACTCGGATGGACGAGTGGGTGGAGAGAGAGCCCTCTCCGACGGCACGGAGTAAGGAATAATCGGGGGTCGGGTTTGTGCAGGGTTTCAAACCCCACGAGAACCCTGGCACACATGGGAATTGCGAATTGAATGAGGATGGATGACGTTGTGTGGCGTCAATTCGAAGAAGAATCCGTCGCCAGGTGAAACATTGACCATTCTCTTTCACGCATGATCCCCCGCCATTCATCCATCTCATGACATGATGTGTGTGCAGATTCTCGTCTCTTCTCAACCTTGCTGTCGTCTCGTGCGAGCGGTCGTCTGCCCTCAGCCTGCAGGTGGGTGCATCACTGCCGGAGCAGCCAAACACACAGATCTCGTCACATCTATTGATCTCTGTTCACACACAGGTTCTTCAGGGGCACTTCGCCCGCCTCAAGTCATCCTTCGACGGTGAAACGGCAAGACTACTGAGCGAAATCTATCCAGGTCAGCAGAAGGAAGCAAACACGCCGTTCAGTCGACTCAACAGCTATGTGGCGTATCTTCCTTCGCAGATGTGCTCACCCTGCGTGAGTCCGAGGGCTGCCTGGACTTTCGTTTCGTGACTGACGCACCGCAGTCATCCTCTGATGCGCCGAGGAAGCTCTCGGTGGCGGAGAAAGTGTCGCTCATCAAGGAGCACCGCGCCAACTTCCATGCCAAGCTGAAGCAGCTCATCGATGCCAGGCGGCAGAGTGGCGAGGGGCCGCCACGGCTCGTCGGTGACCAGCCGACCAAGGCAGAGGAGGAGGCCGATGACGACAACAACAGAGATGAGAGTGCGGCTGCGAGCGCAGCGCCCAGGAGGTCGCGAGGGAAAGCCAAGGCCAAGGCCAAGGGCAAGGCCAAGGCGCGCCGAGGTCGGCTCAAGAAGGCACAGGGGGACGACGGCGACGATGATGTCAGTGAATACGACGACATGGACGTCGATTCTGAGGACAAGAAGCAGCCACGGAAGAAGCGAAAGGCCGCCAAACGTGAGTGCACCACGTGAGAGGCAGACGGAGAGGCAGGCGAGCAGGAAAGCACTCAGTGACGGACATTCTCGCACCACTTCATGGATAAGAGGATGCGTTGCTGCAGCCGTCAGACACAGACACACATGCTCTCACGTTTTATCAGCAGAGAGGCCCGCTTGCAATGATTGATTGCATCAGTGCCCCTCAAAAAGCACCAGAGCACACGCATCACTCCCTCTGTGTGTCTGCGTGTCCCTCCGTCCGTCAGGCTCACGTCGTGTGGACTCATCAGAAGACGAGAGCAATGGGGCAGCAGCCAAGGGGGAGGGAGAGAGGGAGGAGGAGGAGCAGCACGTGTTTGACGAGCCCGAGGTCACGCCGGCCAACTTCCTCCGCTTCATCAAGTCCACCAAGGAATACAAGTCTCAGATCACACACATAGAGGTAGGTGACAGGCGCGCAGAAACCAACACGTAACCAAACTCGCCAATGAAATCTGTGTGTGAGTTCGTTTCAGCATTTTGCCGCCCGCCCGGCGCAGTATGGTGACATGTCGGTGGCCTTCAGCCCCCCCGTGCAGGCTGCCCTGGCGGAGGAGGGCATCGAGAAGCTCTTCTCACACCAGATCGAGGCTGTCCACGCGGTCGGTACACCCACACGAATACCACGCAGAGGCATCGACACTCATAAATGCGGGTATGCACATGCGTGTGTGTGCTTGCGCAGGTGCTGAAGGAGCAGAAGAACCTGATCATCACGACAAGGACGGCCTCCGGCAAGTCGCTCGGGTATATCCTGCCCATCATTGAGCACGCCCGAATCGACCCCACCGCTCGATTCTTTCTCCTCTTTCCTACCAAAGCCCTCGCCCAAGGTACCCAGCACACGACACCACTTTTCGCACGCAAAACATCCTCCACATGTCGTATGTGTCCTCAGACCAGCTGGCGGGTCTCCGTCGGTTCTCGAAGGTGGCGTGCAACGGATTGAAGATAGCGTGTTACGACGGCGACACGCCCCGTCCGGACCGGCCGATCATCCGTGCGGAGGGCAACGTGTTCCTGACCAACCCCGATATGATCCACGCATCTGTGCTGCCGTTGCACAGGAAGGAGGGCTGGGGCAAGGTGCTCCAGAACCTGAAACTCATCGTCCTGGATGAGGCACACACATACAGGTGGGTGGGTGGGTGGTGGGTCACACACAGTGTGGGTGGATGCACCTGTCTGTCTGTCTGTCTTGTCTGTCTGTGTCTGTGTGTGTCAAGGGGTGCGTTCGGCTCTCACGTTGCCCTTGTGGTCCGTCGCCTCCGCCGCGTGTGTGCGCACTACTGTGCCACCCCGCTGTTCGTCCTCTGCTCCGCCACCATCGCCAACCCACTCGAACACACACAAAACCTCACAGGTAAAGCACAGAAATGCGTCGCATCACACATACATCCGCGGACCTCACATATCTCATCCCTTGTCAGGTCTGCCCGAGTCGTCCATCCGCGTGATCGACGAGGACGGTGCGCCAAGGGGTGCCAAGGACTTCGCCTTGTGGAATCCTCCGATCCTCGAGCGGCTAGAGCTGGAAGACAGCAGCAGCGACGAGGACGAGGGCAAACCTCCTGCTGCAGCAGCAGCAGCAGTAGCAACCGGCAAGGAGCAGGAAGAGGACGCCAAGTTCGAGGGCACCTACGACGACTTCCACACCACGCAGCGGACGGCCGGCAAGAAGAGACCCGGCAGAGAGAACAAAGGCCGCGGCGATGAGAGCAGCAGTAGCAGCAGCAGCAGCAGCAGTGGGTATGACAGCGACATTGCCAAGATTGACCAGTTCGCCAACCCCAAGGCCAAGCCCAAGGCCGCCAAGCCGAAGGCGAAGCACAAGGTGGCGGCGAAGGGCAAGGCGCGTGCCAGCAGCCGGGCTGTGGACAAGCAGGAGCAGAGGGGTGTGAAGCGGAGAAGGGGGCGAGGGCTCAATGCACTGCTGGGAGAGAACTACGTTAAGAGCACACCCAGGGGGCCACGGAAGAGGTCGGACATGCACACACACCGCACACAGACAGACAACAGCCAGCCATGTGAGCGTGTGTGTCTGTGTTTGTTCCAGGGAGAGCCCCTACACGGAGGCAGCGGTGTTGTTGGCGTACTTGGTGCAGCACAACATCCGCACCATCGCGTTCGTCAAGGTGCGGACGGTGGCCGACCTCATTCTCAATCGCTGCAGAGAGCGGCTCGAGGAAGAACTCAAAGACAAGGTAACCTGACTCAAAGACACCATCTCAAAGGCCGGACACCTGATTTCAAGATTGTGTACGTATGTGTATCTGTGTGCAGGTGGCGTCGTACAAGGGTGGCTATGTTCCTGCCGAGCGGCGACGGCTCGAGAAGCTCCTTCACGACGGGACACTCAGAGGTGAGAAGCCACACAAGCGCCGACATGTTAGTCTCTTGCCCCGTCCATCATCGTGCCTGCCGTTGTCTTGCTGCGCAGGGGTCGTGACGACGAATGCGTTGGAGTTGGGTGTGGACATCGGCCACCTGGACGCGTCAATTCATGTGGGCTACCCCGGGACGCTCTGCTCACTCTGGCAGCAGGTAGGGACAGTACACACCATCTCACAACAAAGACACGCTCTCCACGGCCGAACATGTCCCGTCTTTTCTTTTCCGTTGTGATCGTCAGGCTGGCCGTGCCGGCCGCACCGGTCGCCCTTCGTTGGCCATACTGATTGCTCTCGACTCGCCGCTGGACCAGCACTTCATGGTGTCGCCTCAGTCATTGTTCGGCCGTCCTCTTGAGAAGGCCATCATCGACCCTACAAACCCCGTACGTAACACAAAACACAGACAGGCAGGCAGACTCGTACTGTGGGTGCTTCCCCCCTGTGTGCCTGCCTGTCTGTGTGCAGGTGCTGTTGGAGGCTCATCTCAACTGCGCTGCGTCGGAGCTGCCCATCCAAGCCTCCACACACGACATGATGCTCCACACAACCAAAACCGAAGAGGACGACAGCAACAACCCACCCGCTGCCGCCGCCACAGACGAGAAGGCGAGCAGTGAGCTGTGGCGCATCTTTGGTCGCCGTGCGGCGCGCCTGACGGGCACAACGTGCTGCAAGACGGCAGGTCTGCTCAAGTTCGAGCCTGAGGGTGGGATGAAGGAGGGCTCGTTGCGGCCTTTCTGGATGCCCACTGAGGACATGACGGCCGACACTGTCGAGACGATCAGCGGCACCGTGCAGTTCATCGGTAAACAAACGTGGCCAGGGAATATTCAATGTGCATGTGTGCGAGTGCAGGTGTTGAGAATCCCTCCCGTGGTGTGAATCTGCGGAGCATCGACAATGAGAAGTTCAGCGTCATAGAAAAGGCCACAGGTGCGCAGACAGGCAGACAGACAGACAGACGGACAGACGGACAGACGGACAGACACAGTGGCGGAGCCAACTTAACACGGCGAGAGGTGCATACTGTGTGTGTGTGCGTGTTGGCTCACTGGTTGTGCAGGTCAGCTGCTGGAGACGTACGAGGCGTGGATTGCCTACTTCAAAGTCTACAAAGGGGCCGTATACATGCACCAGGTGAGTGCGGGTGGATGGATGGATGGATAGACGGATGAGAGAAACGCTTCACCGTCGATCTGTCATCAGGGGCAGACCTACATCGTGATAGAGCTCGATATCTCCCAGAAGATGGCTCTCGTGCAAAAGGGAGAAGGTGCGCGACCACACACACAGAGAGAGAATGCATCGACCACACACATGTGAGCCGTTGTCCCTCCTTTCGTCCATCAGTCGACTTCTACACCGAGACCCGCGACCACACTCTGGTGACTCTGCTGGGCCAGACACACGTCAAGAGCCTCCCTCTGCCCATTCCCATCCCACAGCACCACACCCTGCCCTTCGACTTCACCAGCAGCCCATCAGACACTCACACGGCCGTGCGGCAACGGGTGCTCACACTCAAGAACGGCCTGGTGGCTGAAATATGGACTGGGTGGGTCGGATGATAGACAAACACGCGCCTTGGGTGCGTTGATGGATGGATGGACGTCTGGTTCAGCCCCGTGACGGTTGCGCGTCGTCTGCACGGTTATCGCAAGCGTGACAAGAAGACCTGTGAGGTCAGGGACGTCATCGACTGCACGCTGCCGCCCCTCGAGTTCTCCACCTATGCAGTGTGGCTGCGCATACCCAATGAGGTACGGATATAACACACCATACATTGAATAGAGGCACAGAGAGCAACATGGACTCAATCCTGCCGTCGGTTCGATGGCTGCTGTGCGTGCAAAAGGTTCGCGAGGAGGTGATTGGTGCTCATGGCGGCGAGAAGCACCAGCACCAATACGACCGGGGAGGACTGGTGAGCCGCAACAACAATGCCTGCATGCCCACCTGTCTGATGTGATGGCCCTTCCTGGTGTGTGCGTGCATCAGCATTCCATCGAGCACACCGTGCTGGCCCTAGCGCCTCTCGTCGTCATGTGCGGTAAGCACACAGACACACAGACACACAGACAGACCCCATCCCCATCTCATACTCATCCGAGTGTCGTTCATGTGCTGTCCGTCAGACCCCGGCGACCTGTCATGTCAGCACACCCGGCGCGACTCTGACGCCAACAGGCACCTTCTGCTCATCTACGAGACCAAGCGGGGCGGTCTCGGCCTGGTGCAGCGGGTGGCGGAGCGGCTGGAAGTCCTCCTCTACGCCGCACGACACGTCATCGCCAGCTGCTCCTGTGGGGCAACCACCCTCCCCACCGACCAGCCGTCAGCATCAGTGCCGATGGAGACGTCTGACGGCCCTCAAGTCAAGCAAGAACAGGAGGGGCCGGCCGCCGCACCACCAGCGATGGATGGCCCGGCCATCAAGCACGAGGAGGGAGGGGAGGGGGCGGCACATCCAGGTCCACGTGCGCCATCAGCGGGCGATGTGAAGCCGCCTGTGGGTGGTGGTGGTGGTGGTGGCGGTGGTGGTGGGATCAGGGCGACCAAGAAGAAGCGCAGCAAGGCCGAGAAGGAGCGGGAGCGGCTCAAGAGTGGGTGCCCCAGCTGTATACAGATATCGGGCTGCGGCGAGTACAACCTGGGGCTCAACAAGCTGGCCGCTCTGGACATTCTCGACTTGCTGCTGGACAAGGGAGGGTAGTGGTGACGATGGGAGATGCATGTCGGCATGGGTGTACATGTGCTTGTGACTGAGAGACCTTTATCGAATGGTTGATGCGCCCAATGTCATTGTGAATTGATGAGAGCTAGCTTGCTTCAAAAACTCAATTATCAGTCAGCTACCCATCCCGTCACCATACTCATGCACACACACACACACATACTACCGTTGTCTCGACCAACCGAAGAATCGGTCAATGGTCTCACAAATATGAGCCCTCACCCGTCCATGCGTCCGTCCATTCACTACGAGAAAAACCACCTCGCTCACACTCACTCATGCGCAGATGCGTACGTTACGTACCATCAACAGCAAGCCACACTCCACCATGCGACTCTCGCCTCTCCCCTGCCCAGTGTGTCTTGTCACTCCACCCGGGATTATCGACAGCAAAGGGGGCGGTGGACCCAGACATGACATCACTCGAGAGCCGAGAAAAAGAGCTGTCCGTCCAAGGGGGGCAGGGCGACTGACAAGCCAAGGCAACGATAAATGCCGCGGCTGGCTGTTCCCAAATCCGACGCTGTCATCAGCAAATAGCGTACACGTGTGGTTGCAGAGCGTCCGGCTGATTGCCACAGCGGCCTGGCCAGCTGTCTGTCTGTGGTCTTCCTTCAGACGTTGAAGCTCTGTCCACAGCCACATTCGGACTTCTTGTTAGGGTTGTCGAAGACGAATTCTGAGCCGATGTCGGTCTCCACGAAGTTCATCTGAGTGCCGACGAGGAACATGACAGCCTTGGCGTCCACCACCACCGTCACCCCCTTGTCCTCAACCACCTCGTCGCCCTTCTTGATGTCCTCCTTGTTGGTGTAATTCATCGTGTACGTCAGCCCATTACACCCTCGCCTCCGCAGCCCGATCTTGACCCCGACCACTTCCTCTCCTTTGCTCTTCATCAGCGTCTTGATCCGCTCCGCGGCGGTTTCACTCACAGACATGATCTGCTTGGGCGCCTTCTTCGCCAAAGCCCAGAGGCTGCGACGCATAGCGGTGGGATGCGCTCTGCGACGTCTGATCAGCCGTCGAGGCCGTCGAGTCAGAAAGTCAGCGGCGAGGAGCGTGGAAGCCTTCGATTCACTTCGACAGCCTTTGAGTTGTTGTTCTGGTCAACGCACACGGGAATCCATGCGTTTCTTCAGCTCACGTCGTGTTTGAGCTCGCAGATATAAGCTCGCGCGGTGAGTCTCGACAACAGCCTTTAACTTGGAGCATCTGACGAGTCATTCTGATAGCATACCTGTTGCCATTCGTAGTTGTTTGAGTCCGACAAGATGGACTGTCCCTTCCCTTGAGTGACAATGCCGCAGCAAAAGTACGTCAAGAAGACAACCGTATCACACACCCAGGCGTCGCCGAGTCCGTCGTCGCGCCTCGTCCCCTCCACACCACGGGAGAGACGCCCACCGCACAACGACGGGCCGCCTAGTGACGCGGGAGCCTTTGGGGAGCAGCGGAGAGGAGACGACGGTCGTCGGCTGGCGATGGAGGCAGGCATGCCCGCCACCAATGAAGAAATGGCAAGGTGAGGCCGGGAACCGGGAGGCACATACACGTAGCGACTGACTGACGTGGAAGGAACACAGGGAGTCAAGGGGTGGCTGTTTGGTGTCTGTGTGTGTGGCGTGCAGGTACGTACAGTCGCGGGTGAGGTCTCACGTCGAAGAGTTCGTGCGCACCAACGGCAAGAGGGTGGTTGACTTGAGCTCTGAAGTTGTGAGGACACTCCCACCGGGCACACACGACATCAGCCAGATCATGGTGAGGCGACGGCACGGCCACTGAGAGAGACAAGACGGGGAGGGAAGACTCTCATCTCTGTGTGTGTCATTGTTGTGTCTGCAGAACGATGTGCTACCCGGTATCCTGATTGAGGGGCTCCCGAAGTTCATCATGGTACACAGACGCTCGCGATCACACACAAAGACACACACCTCCTTGCGCCAACATGACACCGATTGATTGCGTGCGTCTTGCGCTTTGTCTACCAGATTGGCTTCACCACGGCCATGCAGCTGACGACCAAGGACTTCTGCCTAGACAGCCGCGTGCAGCAGCTCACCAACGCCTTCAGCAACTTGGGGTTCAATCTCGCAATCAGTCTCGCGCACGCCAACATCACAACCGCATGGATTAAAGACACCTCTGGTACGTACAGGCACACACAACACCACACCCACACACAGCCCAACGGACGCACAGACACTCACTTGTGGTCTGTCCCTGCTGTTTGTGCGTCTGGTCATTCAGAGGCGTTGGCGGCGCGTCATCAGCTGCCGATGGGCGTGTCGGCTCAGCGGCTGGAGGACGCCATCAGAACCGCCGTGGCCGACAACATCCCTGCCGTGATGGACACGTGCTCCAGCATCATGGCGAGCGTCGTGTCGGCCCCGGAATGGACCAATGCGCATCTGCACCGCTCCCTTTTCGCCCGTCACCACCATGACCCCCAGTTAGCGGCCACTCGCAACGGCACACTGGGGAGGGGCGTCCGGCGGCGCGAGGAGCGGTTGATCAACACGGTGGTCAACGGGCACTTCTGCGACCCCTTCGGCGTCGGTTTCACCAACTACAAGCGCATCACCGAGCTGGGGGGGGCCATTCGACCGCCCATGCAGCTCAGCGTCCAGGACAGCCGCATGAAGGGCCTCATCTACTTCAACCGCACAGTCACCGACGCGGCCGTGCAGAGGCCATCAGCTCCCCTCGCCTCCCCCCGCACCACCAAGTGGCAAGGCTGGCACAAGCGAGCAGCACCCGATACAGCACCAGACCAACACGGCGGGCGTGAGGCGGACACCAACCCCCTCCCGGCTGCGTGCGTCGAGGCCGCACTGAGGGAGACCAGGGAGACCACCACGGCAGGGGGACGGCACAGCCGGCCGCCCTTCCACCGGCCGTATCCCTGCCCGCCATGGCAGCGCCGAGACCAGCAGCAGTACGAGAGGAGGGGTTTACTGCCGACCCTGGACACTTCCCTCTTCGAGACTCGTGCGTCAAGATGGTCGACAGCCGTGCCGCCATCGACGGGCCCGCTCCTCCCTCCCCCCGCCCCCTCCTCGTCTCACAAGTGGTCACCATCAACCCGTCTGTACAGCGGCAGCGCCAAGAGCGGCATCCACACCTTCCAGCCGCGTGACGAGGAGTCCCCATCCTCTTCTGGCACCTTCCTGCCCTCGGGCAGGTCGGCATCCTTCCCCTCGAGCGACCAGCCGGTCGCTGCGGCCGAAGAGGACAAGACAGGCATACCTGTGCCGAGGGGTGAGGTGCGGGGAGGTGAGGAGGACAGTAGAGGGGGGCGGGATGGCGAGACTGACCAGCTCATGAAGACACTGGAGAACGTGTACGAGTCGGTGGTCGCCCCCCCGCCCAGCGACCGGCCCTGTTCGCCCATCTCGAGCGACGCCGTACCCCCGCCGCCCCCCGTCGCCCCTCCCCTCTCGTCAGCCCCGACGCGCGACCTGCCCCCTCTTCACCTCAGCCAGTACGCCGCAGCAGAACACCAGTATGGCGAGGCCAGCGAAGACGAGACCCCAATGCCCGCCAATGCGGTCCCGTCAATCGGTTTTGCGCCAGTGGTCCAGCAGACCAGCCCGCTGCCCAGTCCGAGTGGTGGTGCAGAGCCAACGCCTTGTGCAGGACTGCGTGATGGGGTCAAGGTGACTGACGCGCCGGCAGGGACGGACAAGGGTGATGAGGGTGCTGGCGTCGACGCTGGGAAGGGCCGGGGGGAGCGGCGGGATGGGTCAGATGATTCGAGTGTGGCGGGGGCGCCGTCAGTGGATGCGGCCAGGAGCGACAGCACCGTCCTGAAGCACCAGCTCAACCCGTTTGCTAAGGACTTCGTGCCCGGTGGCGCCACAGCAGCACTGGCCATGACTCAGCAGCAGCAGCAGCAGCAGCAGCCACAGCAGCCACAGCAGCCACAGCAGCAGCCACAGCAGCCCGCCCCCACCCTCCCAGCAATCCCTGTCATCAGCGGCCCGGTATCGCCGGCATACAAGATGGGCATGGCCGCATCGTACAAGGGCACCACACCGGCCGAGCTGGCGAAAAGGGCGGATGCCATGGTCAAGGAGGCCATACACAAGGACAGGGAGGAGCGGAAGCTGCTGCTCATGGCGCAGAGCATCAAGCCGCCCTTCACGTCCCTGCGCAGCGCTCTGAGCCAAGAAGGCCGGAGAGAGATCGACCGCCGACCGCTTGTCCGCCCCTTCCAGCAACCAAGCGACGAGACAGCCGAGTGGCCATCTGGTGCTGGTGAGGCGTCGGGCAGCTTCCTGCACCGGCTGATGGGCGAGGCCCCCCGCTTTGACAAGATGCCTGAGGCGTTGCGCGTTATCTGCGAGGTGGAGCGCGAAGGAATGCCGCCATCCCCCCGTCCCGAGTATGACTGGGCGCAACTGAAGGCTGCTGGGGGTGTGCGGCGTCTGGCTGGGGCGGGCATGCCCTGGCGTCCGACATCTGCTGCCACTGCTGCACCACCGGCACCACCCCTGATGAATCCGCCGCTGCCATCGTCTGGGGCGGCTGGAGCTGAGATGCGTGTGTCGTCTGCCCCCATCCCTGCGGCCATGCCCAGCGAGGGTCGAGGACCTCTGCCAATCGTGGCTAACGGCAGCCAAGGGGGCGAGGTCAACGTCAATGAGGACCGTGTGGTGACCGTGATAGTGCCCCAGCCCCTCCTACCGTCTCCCGTTGCTGCGCCTGCATCCGTTGGTGTGCCGATTGCGGCGATCGGTGTGCCACCCGCCATGCCGCCACCAAGCGTGATGACGTCATCGCACGAGGGCCCTGAAAGTCGACGGCCAGACTCGGCTTTCGGCTCCCTGGACTCGCCGGAGTCGCCGGTGGTCGGCCCGCCTGACGTGTTTGGAGGTCCTGTGGTGGCCAACGGGGCTGGTGCTGCTGCTATGGAGATGCCCGAGCGTCCCCCTGTCTTCGCGTCAGCACACCCCCACGCCCACTCCATTCCGCCGCCCCCGCGTGAGCCGCCAACGTACATTGGTCAGCCAGGCGAGGACGACCACGCCCACATGCGCCCACGACTGCCAATGACATCTGTGGGTGCGCCTCCACCCCTGTTCGCCCATCGCCCTGCCATCCCCCCCGCCAGCAGGCCGTCCATCCCTCCTCTGATGATCGACACCGCCTGGAGTCCGACTGCCTTTCCGAGAGGTGGGGGGATGCCCCGCTACGGGCCTGGCAGCAGGGACATGTCGGCGGGCCTGCTGCAGGCGCCACCCAAGCGGGCTGAGGTCATCATGAGCATGATTCCGAGCCAGCCGCCGCCCGCAATTGATGCTGGACGAATGGTGATGATGGAGCAACAGTTCAACCACAGCCAGCAGCAGCAGCACCACCACCACCACAACCACCACCAGCAGCACCAGCACGGGGGCGGAAGACCTGCCGGGGCGGCCACTGCTCGGCACACGGATCGCGGCCCGCCGCCCTACCCCACTGTGTCGTCACAGACGTCGTCAGCCCATCGTCAGGTGCGCCAGACCGACACCCGCCCCCCGGTCACCCGGGAGCCGGCAGAGGAGAGCCAGGCTTCAGGACCAAGTCGCCAGCGGGCCGTTGGCCGAGGGCTGGGCATCTCGCCGCCGCCAGCAAGCATCCCGCCATCTCGACCGCCCATGCGACACGGGTCTGCTGGCACACCCTCACAGAGCCCTTACAACGACAGCTATGGGCCCGAGTCGTCCCCCAGTCCGTCTCCCCTCGCTCAAAGCGCCCCCAGCGGCGCCCTGTCCACACACCGGGCACAGGCGAGGCAGGAAGTGGGCAGCGGGAGTCGCCGCACACCGGGCCAGCAATACGGGCCTGATTTGGGAGCGGAGAGGGGGAGGGAGGGGGAGAGAGACGAGCCCGTGACCCCCAATACCGACAGAGATGCGACTGGGTGGCCCGGCGACCTGGGCCAAGAGTGGTCCCCATACCAGCCCCCACACCAGCACCAGCAGCAGCCCCCGCAGCACCACTACTACCAACCCACACACGGACCACCGCCCCCGTATCGAGGCAGCAGAGGGGGCCGACCTCCCCAAAGGTCATACAGGCGGCGTGTGCAAGAGGGCGGAGACGACAGCCCCCGACAAGCGGACTGGGAGGAGCCCAGCAGCAGCGGCTACGGGCATGTCAAGCGAAGGACGGGGCGGGGCGGCGGGGAGGCGTCGAGTGCGGACCGACCTGACATGGCGAATGGCTCGCACAACCACGCCACCGGGGCGGCCGTGGCGAATGGCCCGCACAACCACGCTACCGGGGCGGCCGTGGACGAGTCGTCCGAGTACTCTGCCGGCGGGCTCAGCCGCAAGAGCACCACCGACCCCCCCTCCCTCCCAGCGCCGGACCCTTCCCTCACCAACCACAGAGGCGGGTCTATGTCGATTTCGTATGGGCGTGGCGGGGTGCCTCCTCCCCCGCCACCCATGCGAGGAGGGAAGCTGCCACCGAAGAACCCGACATTGGCTGACTTCATGCGTGTCGACCGGCGGGGCAACCGACATCGCAAAGAGATGAGGCGCAAGCACAGGGAAGAGGGGCGGGGAGGGGGCGGTGACGACTTCATGACGGACGTCACCAACGGCAATGGGGGCGAAGGTGAGCAGAGACCGACAAGAGAGGCATGGCTGGTCGAGTGATAGATACATGGATGTGTTTTGTGTGGGTGTGGTGTTGTGTTGGTTGCAGAGGTGTGTTATGGGTCGCCTGTGGACGGCTCAGTGGACGTGAAGGGACAGGCTATCGCTGAGGCAGAAGATACCTGACGTACAGGTAAACAGACACACCATGTCCACCACCGCCACCACCGCCACCACCACCACCACCACACCATTGTTTTCCTGCTCACATACAGTCTCTCTCTCTCTCTCTCCTGTGTGTCATCTCAGTAGTGTGTGGAGCTGACCGCTCTCCCATCATCGTTTCTCATTTAAGATCTACCTACCGAGCCACCTACCTAGTACGGTGCCGAGTGGGCATGTGTGTGGCTCCACAGCCACAAAAGCACACCTACATAACTACGTGCATCGATTCACACGTGCATCTACTGGCTGTCTGGCTGTCTGACTGGCTGGATGACGGCTGTCTGCGTGACGAGTCGGGCGCCTGGCGTGCATACAAGCAAGTGGATTATCTTTTTGACTGGCGTGTGTGTCGCGTCTGCACATATACATAGATACATAGCCTTGCGTGCCGTCGGGACATGCCGTCTGTGTGTGAAGGGACGAAGGGAGGGACGGAGGGAGGGAGAGGGGAGAAAGCCAGAGGGCAGGGCAGGGCAGTGCGGGGCGTGCTCGCGACTGTGAGGACAAGATCCGTCGGCTGTTTTCCGTCCGTCTGTGTGCGTATGCGTCTGTCTGGCCGGCAAGCATGCTCGTGCCGTCGCCTGTCTGGCGTTTTGGCCTTCTTTTTGGCACTGTGATGAAGGTGCCTGCCCATGTGTGTCTTGTGTGGATGGATGGATGTCTGGGTGTACTGTGTAGATACGTGTACAAGGGTGGGTGGGTGTGATCGGGCGGGTGGGAGCCAGGAAGGGGGAATCGGTGCAGTGAGAGAGGTCCGTGTGTCCCGCCTTACAGAAGAAAGAGAGACTGAGTGATCGGTCCGGGCAGCGATTTGAGCTGCTCATGATCGGCTGGCCGATTGATACCCACAGAACACCCTGCACCACACAACCATATTCACATCACTTTCCCACACACAGCCATGACCGAATACACACGACACGCCACGCCACACCACACCACAACACCCCACCCCACGCCCCTGACTGACTGACTGACTGACTGACTTGCGTGCATGCAAATCCCGTGGTGTGTATGTCAGTATGTCCGTCCAGCTGTCTGCCTTCCTGTCTGTCTGCCTATGCACATTTTTCCTTTGTGTGCTTGCCTGGCTGGCCGGCCGCCGGGGTACGTATTTCCCCTTCTGCGTGTCGATGGATGGACGGACGGACGGATGGATGGATGGATGGCCATGCGAAATGGATGGTGAATGGATGGACGGCGTGTGTGAGGGGGTGGGATGGATGGGGGTGATCGGACTGCCGTGAGTGCCCGTGTGTGAGAGAATGGGACCGTTCGTGTACATACGCCTGTCTGTCTGTCTGTCTGTCTGAGTGTGTGTATTGACATTCACGAGACTTTCAGAGAGAGCATCAACCGTCTGTCTGGGGTTCTTTTCACTGACACACTTGATTGACCTGAGCCAACCTGACAGACAGACAAGGGGTCTTTTGACGCACTTTTGTGTGAATGCGTTGCGCACGCTGTGTACGCTATGTAGATATGGGGAGGGTAAGTACGCGTGTGTATCCATCCATGTGAATGAGTGTACTCATGGGCTCCGCATCACATACACTTGACCTGCTACCACCGCAGCGACGTGTTTTGTTTTTGGTCGATTGGCATTGGTTCCTCTCTGTAATCTGACGGCCGTCAGGGCCGCCATTCGTCAGGGTCACTCTGACGAAAGGAGGCCGGCCAAGTCAGCAGCTGACGTGAGGATCGGGTCGGATTGGGTGAGCGTTTCTGTTCTTACTCAGCTGTCATATGTACCCGTCTATTTGTCTTCAAGCGCCGTCCGTCGGTCGACACACTTTTTTGCCAATCCCCGTCTTTCTTTGCACGCGCTACGTACGCTTGTGTCAGTTTGTCGTCGAGCGGACGGATTTGGAACGATGCCGATATACACATACGTTCGAGGATGAGGTACACACAAACGGGAGGGAGAGGTTCGATGGATGTCTGCATGCCATGCGTCACCTGCCTGCCTGCACAGTCACCCCGTTTCAAGCACTCACTAACTGGCTGGCTCTCTCGTGCCTCTTTCACGTGTGTGACTCGTGGACACATCCGTGCAGACCGTCATATAAATGGTTGCACAAGAAAAGAACACCAATCAAAGCGGCACTCATACACGACGGCACACAGGTCGGTGACAACTTCACCATCAGCATCACACGCTAGCAACTACATAATTCACTGCCAGCTATCCTCCCATGTGCATGCCACCTCCGCACCGCGACCAACACGACAGAGTGCACCATGGATAAACTCGCAAGCATCCAGAAACACACACGCCGGCTGCCAAATCCGACCTTCGCATGCCACAGCACACGCACTGCACGAAGGCACATAGGTAGGTAGCACTTCGTTGATAAATATGCACAACAGACAACGCAGCATCATGCAAGGGAAGCAAAAAGGTGTCTGCAGCGACGCTTTGTTGTCGCAGCGATGGTACTGCGATGTCTGGCTGTGTGCTCTACAAACAGCCTGGAAGACACACACATCCCAGGCTCACTGCCCTGCTCACTCTCTAACAGCGACGAATTGCAGCGAGCACAATGGTCGATGGTACCTCCCAGATAGTGCCGATAGTGAAATTGTTGCCGATATCCGTGCCGGTGGGAAGCAGCCGCTGAACGGCGGTGCGAGCGGCTTCGGCGCCACGCACAAACATGGTCAGCTCCTCCAGGCCTCCCACCGCACCGACGACAGACTCGATGCCGCCGCAGATGAGCTCGACAGCAGCAGTGGCCTCCAACTCGCGAGGCACTGAATGACAAACACACGGCAACAATGCACACACAAGAAAGCACAGATGACCTGAACCAGCCAGCCAGCCGACGAACACTTCCCCTGCACTGCACTGCGTACCTGCTAAGTCCATGACTATACACTCAATTGAGGGGAAACTATTCGATCGCCAGCCGTCGAATGCACCCTCAGTGAGACTTACCGAAGAACGCCCCCCCATCGCGAAACGGACGGTGCTCACCTGCCTCTCTTCCCCCAGGCCTTCTAACACGCCCCTTCTGTCTTCTGGACTCACACTTCTCGTGAAGCTCACGCTCACCTTCCTGCGCATCTTCTGTGTCAGCAGTCGACCCGCAGCACCGCCAACAGGGCTGCGAATGTGCAGCTCAGTGTCCGTTGGCAACGGCTGCAGGTACTCGATGATGGCGGGGCGGGGTGAGGGCGTGTCGGCAGGGAGGACGAAGCCAGGGGCATTACGGACACACACTTGTTGGTCGTCGAATGCGGTATGCGCGTTGTCGAATTTGAGTGTCTTGGCGATGTCGATGGCCGCTTGGCTGGGGCTGTCGACGGGGTGGGTGAGGTCGTGCTGGCTGATGATGTAGAGCACCTGTCTCGCCTTCCGTGCGACCGCCTGCATGGCCATCATGAAGAGGGGGGAGGGGCTGTGGGGAAAGTCGTCGCTGTAGAAGAGCGACAGGTCGAAACTCTCCACACGTCGGGCCTCGAAGACGACATCGGCGTCGGCTCGGCAGCACGAGCTGTGCAGCGACTCGACGGACTGCAAGACGGGAAGGACACTGCTGTTGATGCGGCAGAAGCTCATCGCCACCACCAGCTGAGTGAGAGATCGCCGGCAGCCACGCGATGTGAGGACATCCTACAGCACACAGGAACAGCACACACACACACACGGTGAGGTCACATGCAAGCTTGAATTCTCTGGCCCGTGCATCTAGTGCTGCTGAGTTACCCGCAGTCTGTCCACCGCTGCACGATTCTCTTCAGGATTGCCGCCCAGCTCGATGGTGCCGATTCTCTGCAGACCCGCAAGTGGCCGCCGCTGGGATGAGGGCGAGGCCAGATGTGTCGCAGATGCATCTCCGTCTTCCGCGGATGCGTCAGATGACCTGAGAAAGGGGCATGAGCGTGAGATGATGGACGTGCAGTGACGAGGACTGTGTTTGCTCACCTGTTTGTTTGCGGAGCGATCTCTATATTCTGTTCACCAGCCATGGCCGTGTCGATGTCCGTATGGTCACCGTCCGACGCCAACGGAACACTAGGGACCCTGACAAGAACATAGGCGATGTATTCACTCGGATGAAGCAATTCGCCACTCTCATCGTCACCTTTGAGTCGCAGGCACTGGCTGCGAGTCGCGGATCGCCGGCAAAGGCTCTGTCTGCGCCGATGGAGCTGCAACTTCCTCATCAGCACGCAGCAAAGAGACCTGAAAGACACCACAGGAGGTACAAGCTCGACTTGATGGCCTGTCAGTTGTCACATACGTGTTGATAGATCCACTTGACGATCTCGGGATGATCGAAGTCATAGCGTCGCCCATCAGCCAGCACGGCGTGCATACACCGACGTATCCGTCGAGCGACCTCTTGCTGCCTCTCGAGTGGCAGCCCGGTAAAAGACGTGCCGACCACCTCGCCCACTCGCCCGGCAATTGTGGTGTCGTCGGAGATCATTGGAGCGATCCGCGATCGATTAAAGCCGCCAAACTGACACAAAAATGCACAGCAGACAGGCACAATCGTGTCGTGTGCTATTACTTCAACGTGCATGTGGCCCACCGCTTCGGCCGGGAACGCGTGTGGCGAGTTGTCCTGGTGTCTGAAGGCCTGATTGACCCAGGCAGCCGCATGGGCGCCGTAGATGGGGCACCGCGGATCGATAGGGACGCCCGGAAAGCTCAGCTCATGGAGCTCGCGGGCCAGTGGGATCATCTGAAGCACCAAATTCACACCAAAGTGCTCAGCGATCTTTGCCCGTGTGTGTCTGCTCACTTTGTCGAATGAGTAGAAGTGATCCACAGTGGGATGGTCGAAGCGCCAGAGGTCACTGAGGAAACGAATGGAGGCGTTGTGGCCAACCTGGGCGGCGTCGGGCAAAAAGGCCGACCAGATGCCGTCCGCCCCGTGCTTGACAGCTTCCAAAGTGCACGCGCCCGTGTCGTTGGCCACTGCGCCAGCGTGGGCGTGGACGAGCAGCTTATAGCGGCCGCGAGGGAAATGTGACCTGAATGGAGACAAACAAGAAGCCTTCAATCCATCAGTCAGTCGTGCTGCCTCGTCTGAGACTTCACCTGAGTAAGGCCGCCACCTCGCCGTATTTCTCGTGCGTCCAGTCGCCCCTGAACTCCTCAAAGCAGATGTGCGTCACGTTGGGGATGTTGGCATGCTTGAGGTAGGCGATAACGGCATCAGTGGCCGGCGTGCCGATGGGCGCATCGCATAGATCCACCAGGTTGACGTAGATGTGGTAGCGGTACTTCCAATCAAGGTTCACACCACAATTTGGAGGTGGCTGCCGCTGCCCGCTGATGGCCTTGAAGTGCTCCAGAATCGACTGGAGGGTCTGCTGCAGGTGGGTCTGGGGGCCGGACGATGCGTCAACAGCGCCGCGCTGATTGCGGGGTGAGAGGTAGACGTCGATGAACACGTTGGGGATGGACGATGCCCGCAGCTTGGCGAGCGCGGACTGGTCACCTGCAGACAGACACCACAAGACGTAATGAGAAGGCTCGATCACCGCAATGCAATGAAATCGTGTGTGCGCACCTGTCGGGAACATGACGACGATCCCATTCAACAGAGGTTCCTCGGCCACCAGCAGCTCGAGGAATTGGTCCTCCACCGGAGAGTAGTCGTCATACCAGGCAAGAGCTGCCACATTCCTCATCCCCAGCTGCCGAATCCGCCTGAAGATCTCCAGCTTGGTCACTGCCGTGTGGCCGAAGGGCGAGTTGGTGACGGGCTCACGGCATGACATGTCCAGAATGTCGCGGGAATTACACCTGCGGAGCGCATCAGCGATGGTCCGGCTGCCTGCTGCTGACGCCATCGCACCGCAGATCACGAAAGATCTCCAACTTCCATCGTCGTCGAATCGACGCTGCGAGCTCGAAGAAAAGCGGCTTCCTGGAATATCCAAGTGATGGGCGGGTAGAATAGCTGGCCAGCTGGCCCCCCTCTGAAGAGGAGAATTGCATTCATAGTGAGATTCATTCATCCGTGATGGCAGAACAAGCAGGTTTCCCTGATGAGCATGAGCATCTGGCGTGCACCATCTGTCATGCTGCCTTCGAGAGCAGTGCAAGGCACGAGCCGCGACAACTCAGATGCGGTAAGGCAAAGAAACATCGTGTGAGTCCAGTCACATGCAACAGCTCTTAATTTGTGTGTGTGTGTGTGTGTATTTCGCTTGTGTGTCCAGGTCACTCGTTCTGCGCAGGGGTGAGAAGCGCCAGAGGCAGCCAGCTGCTGTAATGCTCGCCTTGGTTCGTTCTTTCCTGTCGTGTACTGCATGTGTGCAGTGTGTCATGGATCTGCAGCGGCACGCCAGGAATGGCGCCATCACGTGCCCATACAGATGCCGGTAGGGGTGGAGAAAAGGGCTAAGGGCTGTGATGCTTCTCTCTGTACCCAGGGTGACCACTCCGGCCAATGAGGAGGTGCCCAAGAACTACGCACTGGCAGCAGCAGTCGAAGCCCACGTGCGATCAGGTCACCTGCACACACACGAACCAACGAAGGCAGTCTGTGGATGCACTCTGCGTGTCTGTTGGCATTTGTGCAGTAGCCCAGATGAATGATCAAAGGGGTGGGTATCTATACACACACACCCACACACCCACACACATACAGACACACACGCGCCGCAGAATAGGCGATATGTCATCGTTTGGTTGGTCAGAGCGGGACGACATAGCTCTGCTCCACAAGTGCGCCACAGCTGCCTATTCGCTGACCCTGGCCGACATCGGCAAGGTCGTCGAGGTGTGGGGCCTGCAGGATGACATCGACATGGAGGCGGGACTGTCATCGATGAGACGACAAGTGCACGACTTCATGACGGTAGGTAGGTACCTGGAACAGGGTGATTGACGAGAGGGTCTCTCTATGACTGACTTGTGTCAGTGAGTCACCACGCTCTCTTTTCTTTCATGTCATGTGTGTGGTTGCAGGCGCTGGTGCCCCAGAGCACGCTGACCACGGTGCAGGACATGCTCATCAGATACTGGATGAACGCAGACAACTCTCTTCGATCCCTATATCGGTACGCACAAGCGCAGCCGCCATCCCGGTGCTCTCTGCATCTCGCTCTCTCCTTCATCAGTTCCACACGTGATGGGCCATCGTATGACGATCTGCTGCGCTGCGTTGGCAACACGGAGGAACTGGTGTTCGTCATTCGCGCGAATCAGTACCTCTTCGGCGCATGGATCAGTGCCGGCATCACCCTGCCGGATGAGCCCACTGCTGTCAACACCTACGAGTGTGATGTGAGCCATTTTTCTCTAGCTGGCCACTTTGACACACCGCGAAGGATCGATGTGAACCAGACCAGAACGGGGGTGGATGTGGCTGGCAGACAGGGGGCGGTGTTTGGGGTAGCGAGACTGCAGATTGGCCACTGGGATCTGTGGCTGGGCTGTGGCCCAGCCGCAGATATGCGCAGCTGCAGTCAGTCTATCGACAGTCGGTACGTGCCAGAAGGCTATCGTGGGGCAAGAGACGAACATGATAACGCTGTGTTGGGAGGGCACTTTTCGTTTGTTGCCGACGAGCTGGAGGTGCTCACTTTTTTTTAGCTCTGCTCTCTCGTGTCTTGTATGTATGTACAGCGACGATTGTATGTTTGTGTGTGAGGATGAATGGACGCCCTTGGCATCCGTGTGTCCGATAGACGCACACACGACTGCGTGATTATGCATCCATCCAATCTTGAGGCTGTGCGTGACAATGGCATTGCCCAAGAGGTGGGCAGTCATGTGGCCGTCAAGTCAGTGGATGTCACGCCTTCAGATGCACGTGGGCTCCATCATCGCATTCGTGCATTCTGTCTCTTGGCCCGTGTGTGTGTCGCGTGGGACGGGCCGCATCAGCCGACAACCAAGCTTTGAACCAACCAGATGCCCCCGCTCACTGAGGCAAATCCCTGTCAGTCAGAGCTACCCCGAGATGTACTCACATGGCCGCACACACATGCCTGCCTGTCTGCCTGCCTGCCTGCCTGCCTTGTGACCCGTGTCTACATAAGTACATGTGTCAAGACTCTTCGGCGGCTCTCTTCTTAAACGAATAATTTCCATGGACAATATGTGGATGGTAGCGTGGATTTGGCGGACAACTATTGATTGAACCACACGTGCATCCAAAGAAACATCGAGTCGGTCGGTCTCTCATCACTCTCACTCTGCCTATACACACCTTCCTCTGCCTCCTTTCTCTCTAAAACGACTGCACAGCAATTGCATTCCCCTCTCAGTCGGATTTTCTCACTCACTCACTCACTCGGCCCATCATCAGCGATGGATCAGGCCATCCTGTCTTCCCTCCTCTGCCTGATGTCCTCCCTCCAATTCAGCACCCTCTTGAGCAGCTCGATGCACACACGCTGCTGCGTGTTGTGCAGCATGTGCAGCGCTATGCACCGCACGATCTCGTGGGCCTCCTCCTCAACCCAGCCCCATATCACACCCTGACCGAACGCCGTCAAGATGCGATTGGCGTAGATGCATCTCTCCAGTGTCCGCCCATCGAGCTTGCGCCGCCTCTTTCTCCGCGCAGCACGGCCAGCGGGGAGGGCGGCGTCGCTGCTGGCTGCCCGGGCAGGCGCCAGCTCGATGGGCCCTGGCTCCTGGTGGTGAGGGATGGAGAAGATGATGGACGTGAGCAGTACACGCAGCAGCCGACATGGGGGCGAGTCGATGAAGGCCAGGGGCATCCTCCGATGGTCGTCAGACGAGCGCGCCCATCTCTTTCTCCTCTGCCTTGAGTTGGCCTTGTCATGATTGCCCCGCAGACGTCTCAGCCACCGCACAATGGCCGCACCAAAGCCGCGAGGATCGTCCCCAGACAGCCACATTGCCGCCAGCCTGGGCAGCTGGCGCAGGAGGCCCTCCTGCAGCAGCCATCTGAACTCCAGCTCCTCCAGGATGGGTGCGATGAGCGCCGACTGGATGGGGATCTGAGTGGTGAAGAGCTCGCGGATCTTGACGTGCTGCCAGTTGTGCCACCGAATGCATCGGTTGACCCACCACGGAAGCCGCACAGCCATGCCCCGCTGGGAGAGCTCGAAGTTGAGGTAGGTGCCGCCGATACTCACCAGCTCTTGCAGCAGATAGTAGCGGATAAGACGCCTTCTCGCGTCCCCGGTGAATGAGCGCTGCAGGTGGTGCACAGCTTGCCTGACCTTGGGGCGGTTCAGCCACTGGGGAAGATGAGCTGATGCGCAGCACCGATGCCGAGCGCTGTTGCCCCATAAGGCCGGTCTCCTTCTCTCCAGCAACCGCCTCCGTGACCTCCCGGCAGAGCACAGCGACGCTTCAAGCGTGAAGATGAGGATGCAGGCGGACACCACGAAGCGCATGGAAACGCTGAAGGGCCTCTTCAATGAGTAACACGGCTGGGAGCTGGCAGAGGCAGATCTGCAGAGGTCGGGATGACAATCAAGATGCTTTCTTCTCATTGGATGGTTGAACAAGGAGAATGGGATCCCTGCGGATGTCGTAATGGTGGCAGATCTGGCGCCAGGAATGTGCGAGCCTCGGAAGTCCTCTGCCTGTGGGGCCATCCCGATCATCCAGGATGTATCCCTTTCCGGCGTTTCCTGTTCTCTTTCTGAGCTGCCTGCACC
Organism: Vitrella brassicaformis; assembly: GCA_001179505.1. Taxonomy (NCBI): domain Eukaryota; family Vitrellaceae; genus Vitrella; species Vitrella brassicaformis. Next base: position 25,963 of record CDMY01000718.1, on the reverse strand, counting down.
TCATCTCTGCCGGACAAACGTCTTTCTTCAGCCGACGCTGCCGTGGCACATCTACTGCTGCCGCTGCTGCCAAGCCCTGCCGTCCTAGTCAGCGGCCATCGTGCGAGAGCGCAGCTGCGTCGTTGCGGCCTGTCAAGGCATCGCAGTGCAGCGCCAAGCACGACTTGGAGCTTTGCGAGGTGTGCCAGCTGGAGCGGCTCATCTGCCAGCAGCTGGTTGAGGTTCGCGCGCTCAAGAAGTGCCACAAGGAGCCGCCGGCCGGCCTCGCAAAGGCGGAGAAACTGCTCAAGGAGGACCTGAGGGAGATCCGCAAGCACAAGCACAGCCTCGAGCTGCAGCAGTTCGAGCGGCTCATCATGCACTATCTCACCGAGCTGCCCGCCCTCCCTGTCATCCTGGGCGCGGCCATTGCTCAGGAGCTATCGCGGCACGGACATGCCGTACGCATCTTTGGCGCAGCTGGGGGGATCATCGGGTGGTTGCGTGGCCGGCAGAGAGCCCTGATCCACAGTCTGACACCGAAGTCGCCTCACTACTCGATGCTGAGTGGAGTGGTGATCGCGCCGATTGTGGAGGAGATCGAGTGTCGCCTGCTGGTGCAGGAGCTGCTGCTGAGGCGGCTGCCACTGAGCATCATCCGCCGCCACACCAGAAGGAGGAAGGAGCGGCGAGAGGCACTCCAGGCAATGGTGGAGGCGGCAAGACGGCGGCCGCTGCTCAGCCGCCTGTGGAGGCGAGAACCGAGACAAGAACAGCAGCAAGAAGAGGTGGACGAGGCGCAGCAGCTGATCGACTCGCCTGTGATGCGCTTCGTGCGGGTCATGGTCAGCACATTCGTTTGCGCGTGCCTGCACGAGAGCTATGGGATGGAGAGCACGTTCGGCGTGACGGAGGCCGAGTGGCTCGAGCGACTCGAGAAGGAGGAGGAGACGATCGACTACCAGACGTATGTGAACTGCATGGCGGACAATGAGAGTCTGCGGGCCATCGGTCTGTCCATCAGCATGGCCATGCTCATGGAGAAGGTACACACGTGCACACACAAGAGGACCTACACACAGGCTGTCCTTTCATCCATCTGTGTGCATGTGCAGTATCACTCGGGTCTGTTCTGCATGGCGCTTCACGTCCTCAACAATGCCGCCGCTGCCTTCAAGAACACAAAGGCGACCAGCTGACCTGCCGACGATGCTGATGCTGAGAAAGAAGCCGCGAGTTACCGAAGATCCCAGCTGTTTTTGGTGGTGGCTGCTGCCTGTTTGAGATAGAGGGAAGTGTACAGATGGGGTGTGACCTGCTGGCTCTTTCTAGCTCTTTCTTCCTGTGTAAATGTGGTACTCTGTAGCAGCAGTTGTACGTTTCCATCTGCATGACTTTAACGCATGTGAAGTGAACGAACGAGGAGGGCAGCTCACACACACGAACCTGCACGAACCTGCACACACACACACACAATCGACACCCATCTGTACACATCCTCTCTTTCTGTCCCTTTCTGTCTGTGTTGTGTGTGTGTGTGTGTGTGTATTTCAGGCATCCGCCCAGCCCCGGCCTTCGCCGGTTTTATAGACTTAAATAAGGTGTCCCTCCCAGGTCTCGATGGAGACAGGGAGGGCTGCCTATGAGTGTGGGTTCTCCTCTGTGCAAGTGCCCCGTTGGGGGTTGCGCAGGGGGGACAGAGATGACGCCGTCGCGCTCTCTGGGGAGTGGCACTGAAGCATGCTGAACGCACAAGCGGAAGGCATTACGGAAGTGCCATCCCACCCGGTTACATGTGCACATGAATGCAGTGGTAGCTAGGTAGGCCCATATCAGACAGGCGATCCTTATCTCTCTACAACAACAAAAGTCAGTAATGCTGGGCGCCTTCATAATGCCTAGCGAGGCGCACGCTAGGCGTCATGAGGCGCCCAGACGAACTGGCGCCACATCTATTCTTCCTTCCTGTAGGCAGGACAGACAGACAGACAGGCACATAGATTAGCGATTCGAAAAAGATAAAAGGATCCCTTCCCGCACATGTAAGGATGGACACACACCGTGCTCACTGTCGGCCGTCCTTGTGTGTATCCCTCTTTGGTGTGTGTGGGTGCGTGCGTGCAGGGGCTCGATGGAGACAGTGCCGGAGGGGGGGGCACGTGCCTGTCGGCTGGCCCCTTCGGCTTCGAATTTCCTCTCAGCACAAGTAAGCGTCACAGAGTGATGAGACGCACACCGATGCACGCATCCCATCATCGTCCATGCGTGGATTTCTCCGTGTGTTGTCGTGTGTGTCGTGTCGTCAGGTGCCTCGATGAAGGTCGTGCTGGGGGAACCCCTGAGGTCCTTCGACCACCTGTGCAGCATCAACCAGGTCCTTGGACCAACCCGCTTTCCGAGCGGCAACAAACCTGCCCAACATTCGGTGAGTGAGAGGAGGTGGGTGTGCGTGTGTGGGGTGTGTGGTGAGCTGCCCTCCTCGTTCATGATGCGTATGGTGCATGAAGCGTGGCTGCATGACGACAGTGGGCTCAAGCATCTGTGTGGTTGAGTGAATGCATATGGATGAAACAGTCGATCCGACAGGTCCCCCATCATGCATTCAGGCAAACGGGCGCGTCTCACTCGTCGTCTGTCTGTGGGCAGGCCGTGTGTGACGGATATATTCACAACCATTCCGACAGCCTGACTGGTGTGTGTATGGTGTGTGTTTCGTTGGTCGCCTGTCTAGCTCCCGGCCGGCCTGGCGACACAACGAGAGACAAACGGCACACCGAACACCACAACAAGCGACACTGCCGCATAAAGCAGGGTTGAGCCGTGAGGACAGAACGCAACCAGCAACGCCACGACACGTCACGCCGCTCACCGCACGCAGCCACGCCCAGTGTGACCACCCACTCCACAACAAAGAACAGATCAGTGCTCCCAATGTGTGGACACCCAATCCGCATTGCATCTAGTGGGAGCTCCGACACATTGAAAAATGGAAGGCATGGAGCTCTTGTGATAATGGCATGCGCACGACAAATACGAAATAAAGACATCAGCTGAAAAAGAGCCGCAAGCATAGTGCAAAGCCACATGACGACCCATCCGCCACCGAACAATACGGCCAAAAGAAGGGTCATAAAGAGCGTCAGGACAGCGCAGAGAAAGAGCCAGGCGCCGTCACCCGACAGTGAGCACCTCCAGATCGTCGGCTGTGAAGAACTCCCCGTGTGGGGACTCCAGCTGGTCACTGCCGGCAAGCAGCGCATTGTTATCGCCGTCCGCCTTGCCCCGGTACCCATCAGGCATGTCATAGCCCACGATGCGGCCGCAGGAATGATTGCAGCTGCTCACGTCCTGGCCGTCGACACCGAACGTCAGGCCGTCGACCCTCAGCATCGGTGCATTCTGCCCGCCAGCCACCTCCAGCCGCCCGAATTCAGGATCAATGTCGTCCATGAGTGTTGGCGTGTCGAAATGGCCGGCGAGAGAAAACTCCCACATGGCACAGCCGTACTCGTTGACAGCGGCCGGGTTATCGGGCGGCCGGATGGCAGCGCTGGCGAAGACGCCGAACATGTAGATGTCCCTCTTGACGACGAACACCAGCGGCTTCGCATTCCCAACGCACCGCAGAAGATCGGCGTGCGACGGCCCGTCACGCGTGACCCTGCCAAACACATACAGACAGAGAGGTGTCTTCCGATGGGTGTCTGGTGCATGTGTGGCGCACGTCCGTCCGCCCGGTCGTCTGTTTACCGGGAGAGCAGTCGGAGGGGTCTGTGTGTTGGGATCCAGCGGCAGATGAGCAGGCCCTGCAGCCTCGTCAACATGCTGCCCGCAATCAACGACTGCAGTGCGAGAGCAACGCGTCACTGGGCTGCCATGAAGTGGATGACGAAGAGTCGTACCTACCGTCATGAGTGTGTGCAGCTGCCGCCGCATCGATGACAGCCCCGCCTCCGCATCGATCTCTTGGTCCAGGTGGCCCATTTCCACGACCATGGCGACCTCCAACAGACTCAGCGAGCAGGCACCGCTGGCGCATTTGCGCAAAACAGTCACCCGGTGTTGGTCTGCACTCAATCAAACGAGCCAGGGTACATTGATGCATTCACGTGTCCTCGTGGTCCGTCCATGTGTGTGTCTGTGTACCATCCTGCTCCTTGTCCGCCACTGCTTTCAGCAGGGTGTAGTTCTTGACACCGCTCTCTCCTGGATCGACTGGCGTGGTCTCCCTGACAGACAGACAGACAGACAGAGGGAAGGAAGGAAACAGACAGACGAGGGAAGGAAGGAACAGGCAGGTCCAGTACTGGTAGAGCAAGGTGATCCATAAAGGCATTGTCCTCACTCGCATCGGTTTGGGCACTCGATTCTCCCGTTTTCAGCACGCCGCTGCAGCTCTCGGATGCACTACAAACACACACACAGAGCACCAGCAAAAGCAGACGCGTGAAGCAGATGGGCACTTCTGTCTTGTGTCTTACATGCGCACAGAAGGTGTGGCCTGCATGACGGATGGATGGACGGACAAACAGAATAGGCAGAGGATGCGTGAGCGAGTGAGTGAGATCCATCATTCACTGTGCGTGTTCACCGTGCGTACCGCATCTCAACACGCGAGGTTCCCGCAAGCGCAAGTCGTATGGACAGCTCGTATACGGGTTGCTGCACACGGCACATGTGAAAGCGTCCTCATCCATTTGTGCCTTCACTTGGTGTCGGCTTAGCTCGCAGAGGTGTCGACCCGGCTCGCATCTGAAAAACAGGAGAGGTGGTGAGAAATCTGGCATCCAGAGGCACCCTCATTGATTGCAGCACCTGTAGGGTCAGTTTTGAGAAGAAAGGATGAGTCGTTTTGTCGTCACGCCAGTGCTCATAGCCATCTGTCTGTCGGCCTCATCGACAGCGTTGGCCTTCATTGCACCTTCCCAACACAGCCATTATGCCCCTCTGCTGCAGCGGCTGGCGGCGAGAAGGCCACATGAGAAGACGTGTGGGCTGTTGACAAGACGGCTGGCGGCCGGAGGGGACTCGTTGAGTGAGGAGACCATCTCGCTGCTCACTGAGCAGAACAAGCAGCTGTTGAGTCAGCTCGAGGAGGCCAACAGAGTCAGCAACAAACACAGGGCTCAGAGGGATGAGTGGAAGAAGAAATGGGAACACTCTCAGCGGGCCAGAGGAGCTTTTGTCGACTCGTTGGGTCTATCAGACGGGCAATACGGCGCTCTATGCGGCTGGGTCAATGCCACCGAGCTCAAGCTGCTCTACAGGTACAGTACACACATCCTCGAGCCCCGACACACTCTTTTTCCAAAGTTCTTTTGTCCGTCATTATAGCGGATCTCTGGATGGTTGGCAGTACAAGGACGTTCTTCGGTGTGTGGGCGACGAGGCGAAACCTCTGCTTTTCATCGTTGGCGTGGGCGAGTACGTTTTCGGAGCCTACATCAACGAGTCCCTCAAGCTGCCCGATGGGTTCTCGGATGACGGAAGGTCATGGGATAACCCTAGAGTTTGGTCGTACGATCTTCAACGAGGATATCACTTTCGGTGTGATGTGTGGTATTTCTCTCTGGCCGGCCACTTCGACGAGCCGACCAGAATGGATTCGCCACATCTGCGCGAGTCCATGATGACCATGGCGGCAGATGCTCTGCCGCCGTGGGAATGGGAACCGGAAGACGATGGCTATAAGTGCAGAAAATGTGGAACGTTCACTGAAAGATCGAACGAGAGGGAGATGCTGACAATCAAAGATCTATGCTTGGGTGATGAGAGGGACATGAGTCACTGCCAGTTTACGTGCAATCCTCGTGACTGGCCTGATGGATGGCCTGCGGGCTATCGCGGGGTGAACGATTCTTATGGCCGTGTGTATCTCGGTGGCAACTGGTATTTCAGAGCCGACGAATTGGAAGTGCTGACGGTCTCAAACAGGCAGCTCCTCGATTGACAGTGCATGTGTGTGTGAGTGTGGGAACTTTGAATCACTTCAGCAAACAGTGATGGTCACTTCACCCCGTCTCCCTCCCGTTCTCACAGAGAGATTCAACAAACTCAAAGCCCCTTCAACATTGACAAACCCGCTACAGACATCCAAACGCAAAGAAACGAATGTCATTCTGACACAATCAAGAAAATGACACAAGTTTCTCCATCTCTTCACAGCCCCCACTGCCTCCCCGCCCCTGTGTGGTTGCATTCATGGCCTGTCTGCCTTCCCGTCGATTTCACATTTCTCGCCCTCACTTGATTCCATTTGCGTGCACTCACACACAGAAACACGCACACACATGTACTGTTCCCCCCCGCCCACATTCACTCCCTCATGCTCCCCCTGGATTGGGGGCAGTCCTTGGTCATGTGGCTGTTGATTTTGCCGCACTGTCGGCACTTGTGCGTTGAGTGGTCCTCCCGGCAGCCACGCAGCCCGCACGACTGGCGACGAGGCGACGGGGAGCGGCCCCGGTGGCGAGGCGAGTCACCGCCCTGCTGCTGCTGCTGCCCCGATAGGAAGAGGTTGCTGAAGAGCATGGCTGCGGCCAGCACACGCGGGTCACACACAGGGGCGGCCTGAAGTGGACATACAAATACATGGTCAGAGGCGGAGGAAGTGCTTGCAGTGGCAGTGGGGTGTGTGCGTACCAGGGCTGCATTGGCGTTCTGGTTGGTCTGCTGATTGGTGTTCTGATCGGCCGTCTGGTCGGTGTTGTCCTGCTGGCCAGCTCCCGTGGCAGGAGCAGGGGGTGGCGGAGGCGGCTGCATCATCGACGTCAGCAACTGCGCCGCAATTTGCTGGAACAACACACCATTGGTGTACACGAGCAGTTCCTTGCCGAGGAGCGTACCTGCATCATGGGCTGCATGATTTGGCTGCTGCCCGTTGAGGCAGCCGACGTGCTGCCTCGCGATCGAGATGCCCGACGGGACGACCGAGATGCACGAGGCTGACACATACGGACAACAGCACCAGCCATGCATAGGAAGTCAGTGCTCTCTCCCACCCATGCACCCTGCCCCACGTTGTCATCCGATTCGTTGCCGTCATCTGCGCCGGTCGAACGCGGTGCGAAGCGGCAATCGCGGGCGAAGTGGTCGGAGTCCGTCTCCTTGCACCACTTGCAATAGTGGCGGCCTGTTCGGCGGCAGTTGGCGAAGGTGCAGCAGGGGACTCGGCAGCGCGTTGTGCCTCCACTGCTCAAACCGAACCACGACGCCGACTGCACAGACACAAGAGGACGGCTCACGACCACAGGAAGTGCGCACTCAAAAGCGGGTGCCGCTCACCATGACTTGGTCGGTAGCATGCCGCTCAGGGCCTGCGCGAAGTATTCCTACTCCAAATCACAGGGAAAAAACTCATCATTTCTCTTTGATTTTTGGGTTATGTCTTCCTTCGCATACCTGTGCGCCAAGCAGGAGGGCGAGTCGTCAAGAAACCCTGGGGAAAGCACCCGATCGCAGTGAAGCTCGCAGACGGATAGTCCCGCCCTGCGCACAGATCTGCCGCATCCAGATGCTCTGTACGATGGCTGTTTGTGCGTGTGTTGTCTGCAGACCTGTTCTCTCCCGAAGTCTCTGCCGCTGCCCGCTGTTCAGTGTGCACGACGGTCAATGACGACGGTCGATGACGACTGCCCGCCAGCGCCTCACTGGCTCGCCGTCGTGGTGCCCAAGATGACGAAAAGGTAGGCACGAGGACAGAAAGATCGCACAAGTTGATACTCCTCAAAAAATCAGGAATTCCTCGGATACGAGACCGTAATAGGAATGAGGAATACTGGCGATTCACCGTTCGTCTGGCCGCTTTCTGCGCATCACGATGACTATCAGGCGCACCACGATGAAAAGTAAGCCATCTAGATCACTTTAGCGTTGCCCCGTGTATGTATGTATGTCTGTCTGTGCCTGTCTGTGTTGTCTGTCTGTCTGTCAGGTCCTCCGCATTATGTCCATCGGGCTGACCAGCCGGCTCGCCAGCTGACGGAAGACGGTCACGATCCCCGCACCACCCGACGGATGTCGACGGCACACGTGGCGCCACCTCGGTGTTTGTCGGTCAACAGGTCGGCCCCTGGCCCGCCACCGCAACCCATCATCGGTGCAGGAGGTCGCATATCCCGTCCGGCACTGCTATGCGCCCTTCACGACAACTGGGCTGCCCTCAAGCTTGACCACCACCGCTCTCCCTCTCGGGCCGACCCACTGCATATGACCGCCCCGCCAGAGTATCGCTACGTGTGGCTCACTGCCGCCAGCACCGAGCTCATTATGGGTCAGCCGGGATGGGCCATAGCTCTCCTGCCGGCCGCAATCAACGAAGGTGGCCGCCCGCGGACCTTCCGCAATCTGTATCGCCTGCAAGTCTTCCGCAGGCCAGCCAAGTACATGGACGAGGCGGCGACGACGTACAGCGGCCAGTGTGGCGTGTTCTTGTATCGTGGAGGGCAGCTGGTGGACGCTCCAACCTATGTGCCGGTCACCAAGAGCAAGGGCGACAAGCTGTGCGCCACGTGTGTGGCGTGGTGTGCTAAAACGGGGCGTATGTGCGGCAAACAGAACACCTACCGCAATGTGGTGAACTCTCACCTGCGCAAGACACACAAGCTGACAGAGGACGACCTGCAGGTGCCAGACAGCGAGGACCGGGGGGTCAGTCGACAGAAAGATGCACACACGACAGCTCTCATTGTTGTTGCTGTGTATCTTGGTGTCTTTAGGGGTGTGCTGCCTTGCCGAATCTGACGAACAGGGGTACGCAGTGTGGTGTGTCCCTGAGTGTTTTATGCGCCCATTGCACCTCTTCGTGTCTGTCTGTCTGTCTGTCTGCAGCTGCCCCCAGCAGTGACGATGAATCGTGAGGAGTCACATGGCATTCAGCAGATGGAGTGACGTGTAGTAATGCCCATTTTTTTTTGTATGCATTCAGGCCTTCCCCGAATGTTTTGCCCATCGACGTCGAGAACCTACACGGCTGGTCCGCTGCGCCCGCAGCCGGCTGCAACACCCAGGTAGGCACGACACGGTACTGGCTCGTGAAGGACGCAATATCTGCCCGCCCGTATCCCTCCCTGTGCGTGTGCGTCCAGGGGGGGAAGATTGACATGGAGTTGGTCTAATGGCACCATCAATGCCCCTTATGACATGAGGCCGTCTTCTCCCGCTCGATCAGTGGGCCAGGATCGTCTGTTTTTGTATCAAGCACCAACGACGTGGTTGCTCTGTGACGCTTTGAAGATGAAGAGCCTGCAGCAATTGTAACAGTTGTCGTGTTTTCTGTGATTTGGTCAAGACAAGTGTGCATCCTTTTTCCCGACACGTGTGTTGGTGTGCGTCAAGACACCTGGTGCCGTGAGTGTCAGTGATTTTTATTGAGACTCACTGAGGGGCATGAAGTGTTCCCAGTGATGTGTGTGAGTGGATGCATGCGCTGTGTGGGCCCTGGCTGATGTACTCATTTCGCAGCGTACTCAGTTTTTGAAGTTTACGCGTGTGTATGTGTGTGTGTGCTTGACAGAGACATGGATGCACCTCGAATGCAAGTCCACGCAGGCAGACAGCTGACGTCCACTTCACCAAAATGACGGCACGTACCACAAACACACGCACACACAGAAGGCAGCACCACATCGACCCGTCTTCAAAGCAGCATCGGAAGCGGGCTTCCAGCGATGGAGGCGTATCACGAGCCGCCGCCTCAGTCGTGCACAGGTAGATTCTCCCCTTCTTCATCCACACGTGGGCCGCGACACCGCGTGGATTCGTTCACACACACACTCGCGAAGGGCAGTGCGCACCGCTTCCGGCATGTTACCGCGAGCTGGAAACACAGACAAGAGAGCACCAGTCCGTTTGCTATGTCGCCTGCTTGATGCAACCACCACACTTACCACTGCGTCAGAGGATGTCACCGTCGTGCTCGATGGCAAGCACCTCCAAATCCTCCGCAAAGAACACCTCACTACCCCCGAAGACAGCATCGCCACGCTGATTCCGTTCCCCTCGGTAGCCATCAGGCACGTCGGCACAAGGGATGTACTGACGGCAACTGCGCAGATCTTCGTGAGGACCTTTCCCACTGGCGTCATAGCCCAGGCTCAGCCGCCCATTGTCGAGCTGCACATTCGCTGGCCAGGTCGGTCCCGCCTCGAACAACCAGGCGAACAACCAGCCTTCCTCGACTCGGATATCCGTCGGCTCGTCGAAGTGCCCGCCGAGAGAGAACTGCCGACAGCGGTATTCGTTGAAGCCGGTCGGCCTGTTGGGCAGCTTGATGCCTTCGCTTGTGTAGGCGCCAAACACGCACTGCGTCTCGTTATGGGTCTTGTGAAGAAGAAACACCAGGCCCTTGGCATCACCCACGCACCGAAGCATATCGCCGTATTTCCACCCGTGTTTTGAGGCCCTGCAAGCCATGAGATGGAGAAATACACCAAGGGTGGAAACAAAAGAAAGACCTACTTGTACAGCAGTCGCAGCGTGAGTTTCCCCGTCAATTCGAGGTTGATCCTGAAAAGCGGCTGAGTGCCGCACGCTGCATTAGACTCAAATTCGTCCCTTCGATCAGCTGCAGACGAGCCAAAGGCCACATGGGCACCAGGCAATGACACAGTGGTCTTAACGGGTCGTATCTGACCTGTAGTGGCCGCAGCACTAAGAGGCCCTCGACATGGATGACCTCCAACTCGTCAGCAGTGAAGCTAAGACCGCCCCCAAACACCGCCAGGAATCCATTCGCCCATTCATCCCTCGGTCCCCGATAGCCGTCGGGCAGATACACACTGTGAAGGATCTGACTACAGCTGCGCACGCTGGCAGCAATGCTGCTCTCCCCATCATCACAGCCCAGCCCCAGGCCCCCAGCCATGCCGATCCGCATATTCACCATCTCGATCATCCCCAGGATGGGCTCGCGCCTCCCCACCCACACACGCTGCCGTTGAGAGAAGTTTCCACCGCCGAAATCCTCCTTGGTCTCGATCAGTGTGGGTTTGTCGAAGAGGCCGGAGAGACACACACACAGTGCACGGCAGGGGTAGCCGTCGGATGAGAGCCGAAGGCGCTCATCCATGTAGGCACCAAAGACATATTCCTCTTGTCCGACCACCTTGCGAATGAGAAAGATCAGCCCTTTTTTGTCGCCTACGCGGCCCCTGAGATCACCGAAGCTCTCGCCGTGGACAGACGCCCTGACAAACAATACAGCGACACACTAGATGAGCAGTGCCGCTGTTTGTACCTATCTAGGTTGCATATGTGTGTACCTGTAGAGCAAGGTAAATTCACAATGGTCGAACATGGATGGGACGAACAGTGAGTGGAGGGCCGCACAATCTGACACACTCAAACTGCTGCCAACTATCACCTGCAGACAACAGAGACCGACAGACAGCCATAGGCTAACTATTGAGACCAACTGCACGTGCTGCTTGAGTCTCACGTACATGTGGTTCCTGCAGCGTGCCGCCCTCCTCTGTCGTGCTGCCAGTCGACGTGGCCGTCAAGTGAGCGACCGCTCCCTTGGATGATACACTGATGATGTCAGCATCACCCTAGATAGCGGTATAAGAGGCAAGGAAGGACAGCAAGACGCCCACAGGTCCAGCAAAGTAGTCATGGCTGCTATTCCTTGTTCACTGCAGACCTTTTTTATGTCACTGAGGCGGTCATCCACAGTGATGCTGACAGCAGACTTCACCGACGAAGGAGACAACACCTGCAGACATAGAGACAACAGCTGTGTTTCTGTCTGGCTGTCCATCTGCCTGCAGTGCACCTACCTCAGACAGCGGGACTTCTCGATGATTGCGTGTGGTGGTCCTCTGGAGCTTCCCAGGCGGCTCTCCCTCCCTCTGGTTGGTCAGCCTGCTCGTTGACGGCTTCAACTGAATGAGCGAATGACAACAGCACTGAGCTGCTCGCTAGCAGAACACTCGTCATCCTTACGCTCATTGTGTTGCACCCTGAGGGCTCCGATTGCCCGTCTGGCTTGATCTGGACCTCTGACGCCTGCAAGTTGGCCGCGAGCTCTGCAGCTGTCTCACGCTCCATCTCCCCCTCGGAAACGCTCCGCCTGGGTGGTCTGCGCCTTTTCATCTGCATGTCGCTAGGGTCGTGGCCTTGCTCTCTCAGCTTCTTGATCTTCGGCACCCATTTCTTGAATGTATTGTAGTTGAGACCCTTCTCCTCCGCAAATGCCTTCTGAGAGATCCGGGCGTCGTCATTGGCTTGCCGTTTCAGCAGCACATCCACCAGTGCTGTGCGCTCAGCTATGGTGTATTCCTTTGACCGACCGCCTGATGATGTCGTAGCCGAGCTCTCGGACTCTCCTGCTCCTTTACGTACTGGGACAGCACTGGGGGCCGCTGCTGCACCCGGAGCGGCAGCTGCTGGCTGCCCATTAACCTGCCGATCGAGCTGGAGGTGTAGAGTTGATTTCAGCAGCCGACCTTGTTGTGGGTTGGGGGGCATGGGCGGCTGTGTGTTCGGGGTCGAATGATCCGTGCCGTAGGCACTGTGTGCAGCAGCCGCAGCTCCAACAGGCGGGCTCTGCAGACATTGAGCATGTGGACACAGGAATCGACATGCACAATGCTTCCCTCCCTGTCTTTGCTGTGTCGTACCTTTTTGTACGGCACCATGAGCGCCTCGATCCACTCGTCGCTCGCGTAGAAGTCATGCAGCCCCGGCAGCCGACTAGCGATGTCTATCGCTGTGGCCCTGATGACCTTCCTGTTCACGGCCATCGGATAATCAAAATTTGCCATCCAGTCCCTCATCTGCCTCTCGAGTTCCGCCATCCAGCTGTCTCGTTGTGTGGGCCCTGCTGCCTCGTCGCCGCGACCCTGGCCGATGCATCCATCCACGTCGACCTCGTCGAGGGCTTGCTGTAAGGCAGCAGCAGCCTCCTCGCAAGTGCCCAAGTAGTCCCTCGGCTCCCTCTCGAGTATCGCCGTCGGGCTGTCTTGTTGTGTCGGTCCTGCTGGCTCAAGAGACTGTATGAGACAAAAGCGCAGCAATGAGTACATGAAGAGTCCGTTCTTGTATCTGTTGTCCGTCCCACCTGCTGGCATCGTTCCCTAAAGCCCTTGGTCCACTTGTCGCTCGCCGGGAAGCCGAGGACGCCCAGACGTTCCGCAATCGCAAGCCCCTCTTTCTTGATGGCCGCTGGAGGAACGGTCGCGGGGTCCCCTTGCTCGGCCATCCACTGCCGCATCTGGTCCTCGATCTGGGGATACTTGGGCGGAGTGTTGCGCTTCTTGGTCAGGTCCGTAACTTGCTTGCCCGCCTCCCTCTGCTTCTTGATGGTGTAGACCCACCCTTCGAAGGTTCTCACGGATATTTCCTTCTCTCGCGCGAAGTGAGGCATCGAGATGGTCTCTCCGCTCTGCTTGCGCGTCTCAAATTCTACCACCAGCTGCAGCCGCTCGGCAATCGTCACCTCACGAGCCCTCCCAGTGGTCCCCTGAAGCACACGCAGATAGAAGGCTGGATGATGCAACAAAGCCAGTATCGGTCGGCTGTGGTTGTGGTGTTGTTGCCTTTGCTCTGGGCACCGATGGCGGCAGGGACTCTGTCCGCTGTCGTGATGACCCGCGAGGCATTTGAAGGCCCATGTCCTGAAGAACGGATACAGACAAACGGCAAGAGCGAATCCAATACATCCACACAGCATACCAAGAGTGCACATCGTGAGCTCACATATGCGGTATAAGGCTGTCCCACGGAAGCGATCGGCCGCCCCTCTGTCACACCTGATGCACCAGGGGGTGCGTCGTATTTGGGGTTGTGGGCGGGGGGGGTGCTGTGTGGGCAGGTAAGATGGGTAGAGTGCTGGCTGCACCCGCTGAACATCTTTCACTTCTGCTGCCCTTGTAGTTATCATCTGAAGACACACATACACGAGGTCGATGGTACAACAAGCCTATTGGTTCATCCTACCTGAATTGGCTGATGGTCCTGACCGCACATCAACCGACACACATTCACACACGATACAAACAGTGGACCTCGTTGCCTCACCTGTGCTGCTCCCTGCTGCCCACGGATGCCGAACGGTAGAGCCGAGTGGTCCTCGCCGCATGGCGCCACAGCTGCGGGAACCAGCTGATGATCAGAAGACAAGGGTGCAATGACAGAATAGACGACAAAAGCGATGAGTCTGTCTTCCTCGCCTCGTGCTTACTTGTTGCAGATTGTTTTCGTCCGGGGACTCGTTCACCGGCACACCAATGCTGACTCCCCTGCGGATCTCGTGCTTCTCGCCTTCATTTTCCTGAGGCAAAGGGGAGAGATCAGCGCAGAGATGGCACTCCCTATCGTCACAGTGATGTACCTGTCGTCGTGTGAGCGCACTAGGCCTCTGGGGTCGGTGCTGACTCTCGGGAAGGCAAACAGGCCGCGAGCTCGCCATCAGAGGGATCGTCAGCCGATTGAACACAATGGAGATGTCTATGGGCGATGCCAGCGAGGCTGCAGACGGCAGAAATCACGAGAATATCAAAGCGCCGCCGTTGATTGGTCCGCTCTATTTGGTCTCCTCCATTGCGGGATGGGGCTCCCCGTCATCCGTTGTTCTACTTGCTGTGCCGTCCGACAGCCTGGTGAGCAGCGGAATGGCGCACACACACCAAGGGAGGCGCCCGGCAGCCCTCCACCCCAACCAACACGAGCCGCGCCAATGATGTCTTCGCTGCTGCTGCCGCCTGCCTGCAGGGACTCTGCGTGCGGGTGTGTGCATGTGTGCTCCCCTCTGGCTGTAGCTGCGAGGAGAAGAGACTTCGATCATGGGGCTGCTCATCACGGTAAGCACAGGGAAGGCCCGGGGGAAGGGTGGCTGTGTGGGCAGCCACGGCCCACGGGAGAGAGATAAAGCACTGTGTGTGGTGATGCACAGCGCGCCGTCACGTCCTTGTGGCCGTCTGCCTGTGTATGTGCGCAGCGGTTTCTGCGGGGTTTTCTGTGGTGGTGGTATACCGACGAGAAACCCAAGCCAGAGCTCGAACTTCAAGTCCCCGATCCCGAAAGAGAGCCCCTGCGCTTCACTCGCCACGGGTCCCGCGAGGCCTGGCATCCGTTGCCTGGAGCTGCACAGGTATGAGGATGAATGCTTCCATAACCTTCTTGTGGTCTCTTGGTCTGTTAGGGCTTTGATGAGTGGCTGGCGGCCGATCAGTCGGTGATAGATTCTGCTCTGGACGTGAGTGCACGGCGGACAGACAGTCGCGTATGGGTAAATATATGGCAACGACATGATGGATGTAACAGGAGTTCTTTGGGGGGTTGTTCGAGGATTCCGAAGACAATGCTGATCGTATGAGATGCCCAGTATGCACGCACTCCCACATGTGTGTTTGCGCCTGCAGACGACAGCGTTGAAGGCGAGTTGGAGGAGTGGGAGATTGTTCAACTTGCATCGGCTGAGCAGTGAGAAGTGGCAGTGGGAGGGGGGGAGGGGGCGAGGGAGGAAGGCGGGACAGCGTGCGGAACTGAGGCGTGTGGTTTATCATGTCACGGAAAGTGGCCATGAAGTCGACGTACTTTGTTCATGAATGATGCGTCCTTGACTTCATTCACTCGATGAAAAAATCCATCAATATGCTCACTCACTCACTCATTCGAAAGCGTACGTCCCACTGTGTAGGCACATAACACATGATCACTGCTCAATCTGTCCCATCAATACGCCCTCACACGTTCGACCAGACCGAGTAGGCGTAAGCCGTGACAAGAGCGTACATGTACAGAACCGTAGCGACCTCGAGGCAGGCGACGAGGAAGTTCACGCTCTGGTTGGCGGCGTTTTGGCCTCTGAACCACTGGAGGTAACCGGACGTCAGGGCACAGATGACCAACATGGACACGACGAACCTCAGCAGAACAATCCCTGCATCAGGAAGGACATTGAACCACACACGTGCAGAGCTTTGAGCCCTAATTTGCTTACTGGCTTTGGCAGTGTTGGCAGCTGGCGTGTGGTCGCCATCCTACGAGAAAGGCAGGGCGGTAGACAGCTCAACAATGGTGTCAATTGTGACGTCCTTCAGTGAACGATGCCAATCAATCAATCAATCAATCAATCAAGGGCGATGAAGCGAGAGGCTGCCTGCCTGCCTATCTGTCTTTCTGTCTATCTGACCGTACCAATGCCGCGTCCACGTCTGACAGAGAGATGTATCCCTGAACAGACATGCAAGAGGGATATGTCATCGCACATTCCCTCATCAACCCAGCCCCCTTTTCTCCGCACTTGGTCGGTGCCGTAGTCGTCCGCAGCTTGGATGGCTTGGATGACTGCCCCAATGCACACACCGCAGCAGGACAGCATGCAGATGAACTTGATGATGATGAAGAGCTGAACACACAGAGATGGCGTTCAAAGATCGAGATCTGAACATTCTGGGTGTGCTTCTCCCCCTCCAGATCTGTGCTTACCGTGATGAGCAGCCCCATGATCGAAGTCTCCTCTCCTCGCAGCTACAGCCAGAGGGGAGCACGCACACACCCGCATGCAGAGTCCCTGCAGGCAGGTGGCAGCAGCAGCGAAGACATCATTGGCGCGGCTCGTGTTGGTTGGGGTTGAGGGCTGCCGGGCGCCTCCCTTAGTGTGTGTGCGCCATTCCGCTGCTCACCAGGCTGTCGGACGGCACAGCAAGTGGAACAACGGATGACGGGGAGCCCCATCCCGCAATGGAGGAGACCAAATAGAGCGGACCAATCAACGGCGGCGCTTTGATATTCTCGTGATTTCTGCCGTCTGCAGCCTCGCTGACATCGCCCATCGACATCTCCATTGTGTTCAATCGACTCACGTCTGGCGAGCTCGCAAACGACGGGCTTTGCTTTGGTGACCTGGAGATAGCCGGACTGCCAGCGCTCGCTGATGAGTCTGATGAGATGTTCCCTATGCCCATCTCATCAGATGTTTGTTCGATGCAGCTGACGCACTGGACTGCTATTGTTGGTTGATCGGATGTTCCCCTTTCCCTCCCCCTCTCCCTCTCCCTCGCCCATCGGCCATTCAGCCACCTCCGGAGGCGGTTGTGTGCTGAAACGGAAGGCCGACGTGGATGTCTGTGACACCGAGGAGTCGAAGCGCATCAGGACAGCACTATCCGGTGAGGACCATCTCGTTCCACAGCCAATCCCTCTCCTTCACCATCAGCCACAGCCGCAGGTGGTCTACCCACCGCCATGTGTGAGCGAGGAGATATGGCAGTTGTCGGCACCATCTGCTGCTGATGCCGGTGGCGACTTCTTATGTCATCCATACGTGCACCATCACCTGTCTGTGCCAGCTCCGGTGCCGCCTCAGCCCAGTCATCCCTGTCCCCCTCCCCCTGCGCCCGCCCCGCACACACACGGCCACTGGGACTACTATGCTGCTGGATGGTCACCCCATGGGTGGGAGCAATATGGTTGGGAGGGATCCGGCTACGCTGTGGGTGGTGGAGGGGTGGTTGGTGAGTCTCTTGCGGGCGTTGGCGAGCTGCCTCCACTGCTGCCGACGCCAGATGTGGCAGACGGTGAGCGATCGAGAGACCTGTGCACCCGATGACACCCGCTGCCTTATTCTCTGAATGCGTGTGCAGGTACGCAGGCCGCACCAAGGGGGAATAAGCCACGCGAACCCTTCAAGGATGAGTTCTTCGCCGAGACTCTCAAACTTAGCGAGGCGTTCCGGTCCCTGAGGGCCGCCGAGCTGGCCAATCGCAATGATCCGTGTGTGCAGGCCATATGGAAATACAGAGGTGCGGAAATGAGAGAAAAGTAGAGGAGGAGCATACATCATACGGATATGTGGCTGTGTGTGTGTCAATGATCGGTCAGAGCACCAGTTCTCGACCAACAACTGCCCCAACAACGACCTGTCGCCCGAGGTGTCCATCGAGGCCTACTACTACATCTACGAGCAGGGCATGCGGGCATTCAAACGAGACGGGGGGCTGCTGAAGAACGAGATACCCTTCAACGCACACGTGCTCGAGCTCGGCGCAGCACCAGGTGACAGCGCCCTCGCCCCTCACACACACTTCCCGATGCAAAACGAGTTCGGTGTGTGGGTGTGTCTGTGTAGGTGGTTGCTGTAAGTTTTGGCTCGAGGACTGTTCGGTACAGTCGGTGACGGCCCTGACACTGCCCGTGCGGCCCAAAGGCGGCGTCAACATGAAGTACGCACACGACCGGATGACCGTCATCGACGCCGACCTCACTGACCCGGTGGACGTCAACCGACAGAAAATCGAGCAGAGCCCAAGTATGCGAGAACACCACACACGTACACACACAGAGGCACACACGGATGGCCACCATCTGTGTGTGTATGTATAGGTCCTGTTGGTGGGTATGACATCGTGCATCTGGGTGCGGTGATCCACGCCCCCCGGAAGCGCGGCAAGGGCGACTCTGAGATCTACCTGGAGGAGACGAAGCTGCGCAGCCACGCCATCTGGCTGACCCTCACGCACTTCCTCAAGCCGGGGGCGCACTTCCTGATCATCCTCAACTTCACCTACGAGGACTTCTGCCTCCTGTTCCTGCTGCTGCCGCTCTTCAGGAACCACACCATCTTCCCTACCAACTTCAGATACTCGAAACGTACACACCAACGGCCGCGATGGCCGCACACGCAATGCCTCTGCATTTCTCCCTTTCTCTCTTTTTGTGTGTGTGTCGACTAGGTTATCACGTGTTGCTACGGAGTTACATAGGTGGTCTTGAGGAGGGCAGTGGGGGCGAGATGGAGTTGGGCGGGAGGGGCCCGCAGGACGTCATGCGCTTCCTGGAGCTCATGAAGCTCACATCGGAGGAATACGCAAACACATGGGGGCCAAAGGTCTTCTCCATGGTGAGCGGGCGATCAGAGATCCAAAAAAGTACACATGCGCATGGGTCATGACATCCGTGTGTCTGTGTGTTGTATGCAGAGCAAGTTGATGGGACTGCTGAAGAAGCTGCTGCCTGAGTTCGAGGCCATGTGGCACGACGCAAAACTCTTCCTCAAATACCTCCAGAGACTCGCACACGTGGTACGTCCATCAGTCTGCACACGTCCACTTGTCATGTGCGTGGTTGTATGTAGGCGTCTTCTGATGAGGAGCTCACCGAGGCAACCGGCTTATTGCGTGGTGGCGGAGCCCGTCGCCTGACGCACGACGACATGATCCGCTTCCTCAACCAGCACCGAGAACAGCCGGAGGAAGACCTTACCGCCTCCCCTGCTGCCATGCCCCACCCGCATGCGCCATTGCCCGTGCCGCTGCCGCCCACCACCCCGCTGCCCTACTACTGTGCGCCGCATCCCCCGCCCCCCATCCCACCCCAATACTTCGCTGCGCACTCACCGCAGCACGCAGCAGAGGCGTGTGGCTGGCCGGACGGGTATGGACATGGACACGCTGCGGCAACACCGGCGATGGACGTGGCCAATGCCCCGCTCTGGCCTGCACAGGCGGCAGAGATGGTGTGCGACGACAACGCACCAGCAGCGCCAGCCGCACCAGCCATGATGGCTGACGCCCACCAGGCCGATTTTCCCGTCCTCCAGCAGCAGCAGCAGCAGCAGTGGGAGCATCTCACCAGCGACTTGGCGCCCGACCCGCCCGATCCCTCCATCACAGCTGACGATGCATCGTCGCGCGCCCCACCGCCCTCATCACGGAGGCGGCGGAATGGTCCCCTGCGGCTGACTAAAGCGCAGAAGAAGGGGCGTCAGCGGATGGTGCTGACGCCAGCGCCTGGGGCGAGGTCGAGAGGTGGTGGGCTGCAGGGGGGCGGGACGGGAGGTATCACTCTGGTGCCGGGGGCATTTGTGATGGATGGATGAGCGGGCGTCGAGGGGTGTTTCTTGGGGGGATTCGTGTGTTGTGTGGATGAGTGTGGGGCGGATATCTGCTGCCTTGTTCTGTTCCATTTGTACGCTCTATTGGGCAGGCTCTATGCATCTTGAACGATCTAGCAGGGAGGCCTGTAGACGATATGCGTGGAGAGGGAGTGTCGTGACAGACGCTGACTGATTGAATCACCGAAAAACATACGAGTGTCTCACGTACGCACACCGGCACACACGAGTGTCATTGTGCATCCGCCATTAAATCACGAGTGTGAAAGTTGCGCACATGAAGGCAGAATGATGGTAGGGTGAGGGGGGAGGTGCCAAGGGCAGACAAAACGGCGATCAAGGCTAGACAGACAGATAGACAGACAGCAAGGCGATGGAAGGCGGCAAGAATTAAGCCGCCGCTCGTCTACGCCATGGGTGTGCGTGTGTGTGGATCTTCGCTACTCATACATCGCCCCAGTGCACCTCTCTAGGCAAACTGACTTCATTCAACCTGCCCAGCTGCTGCTCTGAGAGCGCCTCATCGCCCACCCACCCACCGACCCGCCAACCCACCAACCTACGCCAACACAGACGCTCCCTGTCCTCGAAAAAGAGGACCTACGACTGCTACACCTGGCTCACTCGAAGAACAACCCCAGCACCAGCAGACACAGGAGGCTGGCGGCGATGAGCGGGCACACGAACCGCTCGTCGAGGAGCATCTTGAAGGCGTCCGTCTCGGGCAGCTTCACGCGCGCGCTGGTGTCCTTGGACGTGGCCTCCGTGGCACGCTGCCGCAGCGCCGATGCCGCCAGTGGGGCCTCCTTGACGGGCTCGGGCTCCTCCTTCTTGACGGTCTCGTCCTCCTGCAGGCCAAACAGGCCCTTGACGTCCGCTGCCTCGAGCGAACGGATGGTGTAGTTCTGCAGACCCAACTGAAGGGAGGGAGATCAGACACACAGATATGCAGTGAGATGTGTGTGGTTTGGCGTGTCTTTCTCTCACCTCGATGAGCGTCTGGTGAGAGAGTTGATCCACCTCCAGCACCGCACCTGGCACGGAGGCAGACATGAAACAGCAGCGGTCCAGCCGTCTTTGTGTGTGTTGCCTACGGTCGCTATCTCTGTCGAAAACGATTTGCTTGGGTTTGTACGGCATGAGCATGGACCTGACTATCTGCAGGCAGGCAAGATCCAAGCACAATGGTGATGGCGTTGCAGAGCGTCGCAGGGCGGCCGCGTGCGTGTTGCTGTGTTACCTCCTCTGAGTCCTCCGAGATGCCCGCCACCTCCACGTACAGCTTCTTGCCAGACATTGAGTCCTCCGAGATGCCCGCCACCTCCACGTACAGCTTCTTGCCAGACATGATGCCTCAGGTCGCTTCTCGAAGGGCTGTTTCGGTGCCGTGAAACGCGCAGACTGAGAGCTCAGCTCGCATTTGCACAGATGGCAGAAAAGAGGCCCAGCCGCGCTAATCTGAAGCGTAAGACCGACACAGGCACACGCGGATACCCGTTTCCAGCTTATTCTTGCTTTGTCCGTCTTCTCAGTTGTGGTTCGTCTGCTGCCTCCCACTTTGGATGAGTCGCAGTTTGTGGAGACTATCGCGTCCTACGATGGCAAGTACGAGTGGCTGCACTTCGTCCCCGGCAAGCGGCGAGGCGCGGGCGACGGCCATCGGCAGGCGAGCTCCAATGGCCGCTGCTACCTTCAGTTCCGTGAGCCTTCAGACGCCGAGGACTTCGCCAAGAACTACCATGTGAGCGGCGCAACGGATGGCCGGCCTGATCTGATGCGATCTGATCTCTGTGTGTGGTGGTCATTTCAGGGTCACTCCTTCGTAGATGACCGAGGTGTGTCTCCGTGTGTGTGAGACGAGAAGAGGAGGAGGCATCACACACGCCTGGCGTGCGAGTGTTGTGTAGGTGAGTCTTTCCGTGCGGTGGTCTCCAACGCGCCCTACCAGAAAGCGCCCAAGAAGCGGGCCACCACGGACCAGCGGGAAGACACCATCGAATCAGGTGCGTAGATCATCTGAACGCGGACCACACCCATACATAGGTTGATCAGATCAGATCATCACCTGCACCCTCTCCATTGTCTGTTCAGACCCCAGCTATCAGGCTTTCCTAGAGTCGCTCGCATCGCCCAAGGAAGCGCAAAAGCCCGTCAGTGCCGCTGAGCTGCAAGGTACGAAGGAGAGGGAGAACAGGGAGGAAATGCTGACCACATTCGTGCCATGTGTGCCTTCGCTGCTGCAGCTGAGTTGGAGCGTCAGAAGGAGGCCGCGAAAGATGAGCAGCTCACGCCACTCGTCCTCGAGATACTCGCCAGACGCGACAGCAAATACAGAAAGGTGCGCACCCACGCACAGATGGGTCACCGATGGACACACGGATTCCCACACGCAACCCTGCTTTTCTTTTTCTCTCGGCTGGTTTCATGCAGCTGAAAGAGCAGAAGGCCAAGGAGTTTGCCAACATCCACGGGCTGTCTGTGGCCCGTCCGCCCCCGCCCCCCGCACCCAAACCCAAAAAGGGCAAGGCGGACGCCCGCAACGGCACCAAGGCTGCACCCGCCCCAGCCCCCGCCGCTCGGCACCCCCCTCACGCCAAAGTCAGCGTGACTGAAGGCAAAGCTGCGGCCACCCTGCTGTCTCGGACACTGGGCGTCAAGCCACATCATGCCGTTGGCGAGGCAGACGGCGCACCAAAGGAGAAGGGCAAAGACAAGGACAGGGCGAGGGACAGCGGCGGGAGCGGGGGCGGTGTTGGTGGTGCTGGGGGTGAGGGCCCTCCTGCCAAGGCCGAACCGGCAAAGCGGGCGCCGGCCAAGGTATTCATGCCGCCCACGGCGCCCAAGAAGGAGTGGATGCAGGTCAGTGCGCCCAGGGAGAAGGCAGCTCCTGAAGCCCCCCCCAAAGCGGCTGCACAGCCGCCTGTCGACACCGTAAGCGAGACGCCACGCAATCCGTGCACACATATACCCATTAGTGTGCGTCTGTCGATGTGTGTGGCTTCGTTCAGGCCCAGGCGGGTGACGAAGGCGCTTCCGGCCGGCCACCAAGGTCAGCAGACGATGCAATACTTATTACCTCCATGGCTTGTGTGTGTGTGTGTGTGTGTGTGTTTATGACGCGTGTGTGTTGCCTTCATGCAGCCGAGGCCGCGGGGGTCGTGAGAAAGGTCAGAAGGGCCAGAGGGGGAAGCAGCAGCAGTGGCAGAAAAAGGGCTAGTGAGTGGGGAGGGAGAGCCAACACGCATGTGGTGTTTCGAGTGCGTGTGGGTATCGGTGTGTTTGACATCCCAGTACGTGTGGCTGAACTTGCGTCGGAAACATTCACGTGCCTGGGAGTCATGAAATGTCATAATGGAGTCCAGGCGCCTAATTGAATCAGCCCAAAACAAGTATCTGAGGGAGATACTTGAACGGGCGACGAAGTTCCTCAGTTCGCATCAAGCACGCGAAGGGGAACAATACATGCAGAGACAACGCTCGTTGACTACGTGTGTATGAGTCATCCGAGGGGATTGGCTAACTCGGGGACGGGCTGCATGTCATCTTGACACAGAGTCCATTAACTCACTCAAACAGTTTCTTTGTGGCCGAGCAATCATCATCATGATGCAGCGAACACAAAAAGTGACATCTACCTATCCGGTGAAGGTGTCCACCGCATGTAGCCATTCAGACAGAGTGATAGCACACAATAGACACCGACGCCAGCGCCACCACCAGCCCAGGCACACTCACCGACCGCATCGACACATGAGCGAGTCGTCGGCCAGCTTCGCAAGCATGCCAGCTATAGCTCCCTCGCCCTCGATCAGCGACGACGCCGCATTCAGCCACTGCCAATTGTACGGCACCTGGATGGACGACATTCACACACACAGAAGCAGGTAATGCTCAGCCATGTACGCCTCTGCTTCTGGCTGTCTGTTTCCGACCTCCACTAAGGTATAAACCTCCAAGTCCGCACATGTGAATATATGTGCGGCCGCCAATGTCGCGTTTCCGTTGTCGTGGAACTTGCCGCGATACGTCTTGTCGGCCGGCAGCTCGTGCCTCTTCAGCCATTGATCGCAGCGGCGAATGTCGCCAGCCGGTCCATCATCCGTCCCCACCCCCAGCCACAGCCAGCCACCAGCAGTGCACACGTTGCCCCTCGGCACACCGTCCTGGTTCTTGACTGCTCTTGTGTTGGGTCGGTTGGGGCGATGAGGGGCCCGTCAACGTGACACGCGAGGGTGTGCTGATGTTCATCCTCAATGACGAACAGCAGGCCGCTTTGCGCACCTCTCGTCCCCTCCAACAGTGTCGCATACTCCCAGCCGTCATGCGAACTCCTGACACAAACACACACATACACCATCCCCCGCCGGCGTACTGCGTATGGTGCCCCTCACCCACCTGAATAAGCATTTGACGTGGCTGTGTGATTTGCCGATCATCGAGAGGAATACCCGCTCCATCAGGCCGTACATCTCACACGCATACAGCAACTCGTCAAATGAGCCGCTCGCCGACAAGGGCGTGGCCGCGTCGGGGGCGAACCGAATGCAACGGACGTATTCCACAACCCTAGCCGCACCGCACCACACCACACCACACCACACCGCACAAAGTGTGACAGCTCTGCTGCCGGCTGCTGTGCTCATGCTCCTTACTTGCGGAAGGTGTCTGCGGAGACATCAACGACGGGCCCAGCATACCTGGACGCGCCACACACAGCAGACCTACAATGCGGCACCCTATATCTTCCTGCCTGTGTTCCTTCCCACTTGGTGAATCGGTTGTGTAGCGTTTGGGAGGCGTCCAGTGTGGCGTCGGTGGTGGCCACACCACTCCCACCCGCACAGACGGTGTGGCCCGTCCCGCCCGCCGATGAGCTGATGAAGGGGCCCATGGTGGCCATGAACCCCCGAAAACCGTCACTGTCGCCATCGCCGTGCTGCGCATCGACGGTCAGGGCAGTCGTGGCGAAGAATAGGTCGTGGTAGAAGGCCACTGCCGGGGAGCCCTCACAGATGTCACTCAGGTCGGTGTGGTTGCCCGTCAGGTCCCCAAGCTTCGCGGCCAACCTGAAACCACACACACACACACACACACGAGGACAGACGACAGAACGGTCTGTGAATTGAACGTTCGTGCCTTCCCTCCCCCACCCACCAGATGAAGTAGCAGGGCTCTGCGTCAATGAAGTGAATCCCGTTGGGGTCTTTGAGCATCCAGCCATCGAACCGGCTCAGCAGCACCGCCAGACAGGTGTGCCAGAGGCCTTCCCGACGCAGCGCATCGCGCGGGAATGCCATGACGGTGCCGCCCACGTTGAGCAGCAACGTCGACCGAGCGGCCATATTGCAAACGCATTTTTTCCCTCACAATTGTTTCCGACGCCATTGTGGATGTGCTCATGTTGCGCGTCACCGCCTGAACGCCTGCCTCGCCCACTTTGCTGCCGGGCGCGGGCCTCGAGGGACGGGGAAGCCCTGGGCGATCTCAGCGGGGGCGAGCGGCACGAATGGCGCGCCAGCCATATGGGCCTTGAATGCGGCAGCCATTGAGGCATCTCCACACCTGACACGCGCATGAGACATCGATATGAGTGAAAGACGAGAGTGACAGATCAGATGCATGAAATGGATCAGTGATTCGACCCTCTGTTGTGCTCACCGTGTCTGTTTCATATTGCTGTTGTCCCCTTTCAATCTCTTCTTTTGCTCCAAAAGCTCGCAGGTTGTTTGTGTTAGAGCTCTCACTTTTCCTGAAACCGCAGCTGCAGATCTCTCTGAAGAATGTTATTCGTTCATTCTGTGCCTTGTTTGTGCTTGCGTGTGATGCAGGGACAATCAGGGAAGGGCCAGAGGCCCTCTTCAGTGATGTTTGGTTGAGGACGATCGGAGCTGTCAGGTAACACAGGTGTTTCAAAATGGACCTTCTGGGATCTCTGGATAGGAAAAACTACCACCGAGGACCCTCGGAAGCCCTCGCCAGCAGAGATCTCAGAGATCCTCACCTTCGCGGAAGCGGTGGGGGTCCTCCGACGGTGGTTGTCCTTCTTCCCATCGCTTTTGTAGGCTTTCCGCAGCCATGGCGGACCGGGTGAGTGTGACACACGTTGGGGGGGAAGCCATTCAGCCAGAAATCGGTGGTGCTGACACA